>MIQA02019340.1:0-25370 GCA_001887855.2 Sclerospora graminicola
TACCACCACCAACAGTGGGACCCACAGAAGAACTGATGGTTCTGAGTTTTGACGGGTCGGCAAGTGTCAAGAAAGGAGTAGGCGCCTATAGTGCTATTTTGTGGAAGTTGCCCGAGTAGAAAGTGGTCGCTGTTGCTTCGGATTTCACGCCTAGCATATCAGTGAACGAAGCAGAGTACCGAGGACTGTTACTTTGCCTAGATCTGCTAGATGGCCGGACGCAGGGGCGGATCATCATATGTGGTGATTCCAATCTGATAATCCGGCAAATCACGGGAGAAATAGACTGCAAAGCTCCCTGACTAAGGCTTTTGAACGATTGGGTAATGTCCACCCTGCGGAAATGGCCAGAACATGATTTCTTATATGTCAAACGAGAGCGGAGAAACTGTGCAGACCATCTGGCTACATTGGCCATGCGTGATCAGGTCGGCCTCACCGTCTCGGATCCAGGTATGTTAGACGGATTGGCAGAAATGAACAGGCTATCAGAGATATCGGACAGGCCAGGTGCGAGGTCCACCCATCCGGATCCAACCGTTTCGGAGAAGAAGAGTATGACGACCAGAACTGGGAACCAGACATTCAGACCCGGCCGGATCAGGAGATGCCCTGTGGCAACAGGAGATCCCTCTAGGCAGACCCACAGCCGATCGGGCGTGACTAACCGGGGTAACAGCCGAAGTGAAGGATGGAGTGGGGACAAAAGAAGTATGGATGTATATATTGAAAGGAAAACAAAGGAGAGGAAAGAACTAAAGAGTCAGGTTGCCCATCGATTAACTTGTTTGTGGAGCCGAGACACTTGAAGTCCAGGATGGTCGGAGGGTCGTTTGCGGTATTGATTGCGCCAAGGATCTTGCCAGTCGATGGCTTCCAGAGATTCGGAAAGAGACGCAGTCCGATCCGGTGCACCTAAGCCTGGGTACCACGTTCCGCCCTCTGCCGAACCTCCGCTCCTTCGGTTTGCCAGATGGAGTATAAAAGGGAAGAGAAACAGGTCCAGGTCACGAACACCATCCCTGATGCCCACCGAGACAAACGCACACAAACGGACCCACGATTCCGAAGCTCGTCCACGTAGATTCTTTCGGGCGGCGGAATACGCTCGGAGAAGCATGTATTCTCGCTTATCTTCTGCCGAGATGAATAGGAAATGGTTGGATTCCCAGATGGACTGGGCATGGGTCACAGCGAATTTTTGGAACCTCGCTTGGAATTCGGTAAACCATGGGCTGGACGGAAGTCCCATATCTGGGATCTCAGTAGCCAAGATTCCACAAGGCTCAGTTTCCATGAGCTTGGCAACAGCACCCGACCTCATCAGGTCGGGGCACCAAGTGTTTGTTGGAAGCAACTTGCGTGACTGAGAGAATATCCATAGAGGTGGACGGGACAAAGCGTGAGCGAGTTGAGAACTTAAAACATCGGCAAGACTCAGGTTTTTCAGCTGCTCGACCGGCCAAGGCAGGATATCGGACCGATCCGCCTCACTGAGGAAGCGTCCGTCAGGCAACCACAGAAGCGGAAGCTTGGGGAGAGGCGGAGCAGGAGTCGGAGGGCTCCGCTGGATCTTGGGTTTGGCTGCCGGTCGACCGGATCGGCTTTTGAGACGAGATCCTGCCGGAGACGGTGGCCTGTTTCTGGCCGAGGTCTTGGAGGAAGGTTCTCTCAGGTCTTTCGGGCTGAGAGGCAACCACTGATCGAAGATGTCGTCCTCATTCTCTTCCGCCTTCTCCTCTGCCATATCTTGACCCTTCTCCGTTCCTTTCTGTTTCGCTCTCCTGTTTTCCGTCTTGGCCGTCCTACTGAAGTTTAGGGAATCGCTTACGGTCTCGGGATTGGGAGTGACCCGGAAGGTCGAGGTGACGGCGGTATCGGGAGGCAAAAATTAATCAGTCGGCTCGTATTCTCCAGAGCCAAAACCAGCGGGCGGCGGGGTCTGCAAATCGATAACCTGATTGGGATCCGGATGAGCCACCGTTTGGCCACCAGGGTTCAAGAGGCGACGACGGGCGTCCGCGCGAGAGCGGGGCAACGCAGCAAACACCTGCTGATCGTGGTAATCCTCATCTTCATCGTCATCATCGTATATGTACTTAGGGGAGGGCGGATCTGAACCCGCGGGTGAACCTGACGGGGAGCCAATCTTGGAGCCGGATGGCGAAGTAGCTGCCTCGCCATCCGGCTCGGCAGCATCTGAACCGGATGGCGGGTCAGTTTCCGAGCCGGATGCCGAGTCATCTTCTGAGCTAGACGACGATCCAGGCGTAAGACCAGTTTTCTCCGGGGAAACGAGTGGGGATACGGCGGCGGCCTCCATTGCAAACAAACTATCGTTGCTGTCCGACTTAAGCTCCCGTTCGCTAGCCGAATTGCCCAAATAACATTGGTGCAGGAGGGAGGATTCACTCCTTTTTCTCCGTTTTGGAGGGGCTGAAGGCGGATCGGAACCGGTCAGGGATGGATTAGAGCTGGCCGGACGTTTTCCAGTTTCTGATCCCGCCGATGCGTACGAGAGATCCGAACCAGCCAAGGGGGATTAGAGCTGGCCGGAAGCTCCCCAGGTCTCGATTCCGCTGAGGCAGATGACTGGGACAGTTTCGGCGGGGAGGTTCTCCATTGATCTACCATCCCCAGGATGGCCAAGATGGCCTCTCGCGCACACAAAGGAGCCTGTAGGATGGGGGCGGCCTGGGTCCGAGTCTCCTCGAGCCGGTCTTGCAGTTCGCATAGCAGGGACTGGAATCGATCCTCTTTATCCAGCAGGGCGGCGTAGGCACAGTCGGCCCGGATCAGCTCATTATGAGCGTCATGATATCTTCTCCGAACCTGGTAAAGCTCAGATCGCAACCCCTGTTGCCTGAAGGAAGCTTCTTGCAACTGTTGCTCCAGAGAAGAAATACGGTGGAGATCTTGAGCATGGGACTCTCGCAGGTGGTATCGGTCATCCCGCGTGGCGTCTAGTTCTTGGGACACCCGGCGGTATCGGCCGCGAAGATGCAATAACTCTTGGGATGCGTCGGAAATCTCGGCGGACTGTTTTTCAGCTGTTCCAACTGTTGGACTGCGAAGTGACATAGGCATGGAAACTGTAAGCAACCAAGTTACAACATAGGAGTGGGAGAAGCAATTACGTTGAATTTTTGAGCGGTGAACTAACTCCTGGTTGGCAGCCCGGAGAGGTTCGACGGCGTCTGCCAGCGTGCGGAGGCGGTCCCTCTCTTTCGTCAGGCTGGCGACCTGGCCTTCGAGATTGGTCACCTGCTGCTGAAGATCACTCGGTTTCGAGGAGGATTTCCGGGCGATAGCTTCGTCGACCCGGCGGTTGGCGACGGCGAGCTGCTGGACCAAATCCGTTTGGATGTGTTCCAGGTTATCCACTTGGGCGGCTAGCACCTCTATTCTTTTTTTTCAGCCCCGCCACTTCGGGAGTGGGGGCGGATGGTGCAGCGGCCTGTTGTAGGGCGTCAGCAAGCTGGCCTACAATGGCCCGAAGGCGGGTTATTTCATCCACTGCTTCCTGACGGCTACGCCTCAGCTCGAAGATTCGGGGCTCCGTGCAATCCAGAATTGCACAAAGGGTCGCACATCTCTGCGCCAGAACTTTGGATTCGGTCTGACAGGATCGGAAATCTGCCTGAAGGGAAGAGACGGTGTCCCTCAATCTGTCCCGGTCACCGCAGGCTTGACCGTGAATGCGGAGCGCAGTGTCAATGTCAGCCGGAGACAACACCAGCTCGGGAATACGGGATGAATCCGGTGGCCCTGTGACTTCCACTCCGCTGGCAGGCGAGTCATCATCCACCAGAGTAACTCGACATATGTTATCCTTCTTGACTTGCAGAACTGAAAATATATCAAGAAAGGGTCAGCATCGACAGATGAGACTTCAAGCCGGCCAAATAACCGGCTTCATTGAAATCGCCATAAATCGGGCAGAAGACGTACCAAAGCTGGGCATGGGTCGGAAGGATCAAAGAGACTTGTGTCAGGTGAGGTCGTGCCTCAACCGTTGTGCGGCTGCGACAAGACGCAGGGGCGGCTGTGGTGAAGTGACTTGCGAATTAATTAACGGGAAGGTATGAAATACATTCGGCCAAGGGCGTCTTCTGATTGGCGGAAAATGCGGACAAAGGGCGTAGATGCCGGGTGGCAGTCGCCAAGTGGACCCACCAGCAGCAGGACGGTGTCAGGCATGGAACCGAGCCAGATGGGTGTGGTCGAGATATTTGTAATTGGGCTAGCTGTAGATGGGCCGTCCGGGTCAGGTGAGCCGGATGACCTCAGACAGTGGATGACCGAAGGGCGGATGATGGTGTATGTGCGAAGGGTCCTGAAAAAAGGTTGAGTTTTGCAGAGGACGGATGAGGCGCCGGAGTTGGACGCGGAGCTGGTAAGGAGGGGTTAACGCCAGCGGTCAAGTGAACTTATATGGATGGCTATACGGGTCGAGCCGGTTATTTGATGTGAGGTACACCAAGGAGCATCCGCTGGGTATGGTGTACAGTACACAAAGGAGATCCGGATGAAGCTAACTGGACTATTTCAGGTAAGGCACATAACTAGCCAGCCGGGCTATTTGGGGTAGGTTACACAAAAGGGTGTATTGGACATAGGGATAAAAATCAGTATACGTTTCGCTTTCTTAGACACAAGTCGCTTTCTTTGGTTCGCAGCAGAGGGCTAACAAGCTCCCCTTTTGCTGCTATTGTTTTGCCCGGGGAAGGTTAAAGTAGCCCACCGGAAGTCCCCTGACCGGGAGTCGCCGCGTCGTGTATACTCACCTCAAGTCGCCCGTGTTTTGAACACGTTTCTCATATTGGAAAAGTGTGGAACGTTTTGGCCTACTGTGGAAGATGTGGAGTTTATTTGGTTCCTATAAGTCAGTTGGATTTACCCCTTCATTGCCATTGATTTAGCTGGCAAATCGATTTTTCTCCGCCCAGCCCCCGCAGTATACAAACTTCTAGTATATTGCCAATCGAGCTCCCCGGTGAAGATTTCTGCCCAGGAGCTACCCCAAGTCCTAACTCTCGTCTCCTTATTCGACGGACATGACACTTTTCGCCCTAGGGTCTATCAAGAGAGCGCAACCGCCAGTGCTGACGGGTACACAAGGTGAGCTTTTCGAACATGGATCATCCAAGTCGTCACGACCAAGGTGATGGAAGTGACCGATCCAGCCGGCCGGATGCCGGATCGGATCAAGATTCGGATGGACAGAGTACCCCCTCCGACAGTCAGTCATCTGGGCCCCCCGTGGATATTTCAAATTTTCAATATTTTTTAAAATTGAATGGACTAGTCAATTTAATATTAATTTCGCATCTCAGAAAGAATTTGTGAGAGCGGCTACACCACACAAGCACCACAGCAGTGTTGTACAGTTGCCATGACTGTTTTCAAAGGCCACCCAAGCTGCCGCTCCCAGACACGTGGTTGTGCACATTATACCTTACGTACTGCAACTCTGTTGTGGTACATTACACCTAACCTTAACAGACGGTACCTTGGTCATTTTGAAAAATGTTACGGTTGTTTTGAATCGAAACTTTGGTCTGTATACAGTCCATTTTTTGTACTGTTTGTTTTGAATTAAGCAATTGGGAAGAACGACCGGAAAAAGGTGTACTCAATATTTGTGTTGAGAGGTTATGAAAGTGTACTTGTCTGAAGTAACAATCTCTTATTGAGGTGATTTCTGCTGCACATTTGTGTTATCTGTAACTTATCCATTACGGTATACACTTTTCTTCTTACTCCACATATTGAAAAAATGGATGGGAGTTCCGCCTGAACCAGACCTCTGGCTACTGTATCCCGATGTTTTTCGGTATGTTTCATATTTGGACACCCGTTGGTATCCTGGAGTCGGAGCCCAATTGTCCTGTTACGCACAACGGAGTGACGTTCAAGACTATGGAATTAAAGCTCTCATTGCTTTAGTCTATGATGATGCTGGTGTGAAAAGGATCTTTACCGGTTGGCGATTTAATGGCAGCTTCTACACTAGCGACTCGTATGACCGTCGCTCTAATAGTGCATACCGTGATATGGATTCTGTGCTCTTTTACATCGCCAATGCTAACCTTCTTGGAAAGCTACAATTTGGACGTCGAAGCTAATACAGAGATGTGGAATCAAAGTCTATGAACAGAAGAAGATGACGACAAAAAAGGCAGCAAAGACGTTTTACGGTCTCGACCACTATCCATGGAACGCAGCTGAGAAGAGCATTGTGTACGTAAATACGCGTTTGTCATGAATTTCGGAGATGTATACTGATGGTGGTCTAGTGCAGTCGGGCCAAATTAACAACCTTACAACTGGCAACTTCTATTACTACCTCTTCGAGTTACATGCCGCTGGGGAGATGATTGGCGGCGAGTGGAATACGAATCTCACAAAGATCATCCAGACTACCGTTGGCGAAACCTGACGCCTGTACAGTGACAAGTGGGGGTCTTAGTTCTGTGGACGTAAGGATAACTGCTCCAGAAGTCAGCCGAATGCTCGGCATGAGTTTTTAATGTCTACATACCAATACCACTTCCCTTAGCAACGCTATACAATAAGGCAGTACCTTATCCTTGTAGTGCTGCTTCGCAATTACATACGTTGGCTCAGTTGTAAACGCTACATGTATCTAAGGGCGTGCTTATAATAAGTACTAGTACCCAAAAGGATAAACACTCCGTAAAGACCTCCTAAATATTGCTTTCACAAGTTTGGTCGGATAGCAAGTCAAATTAAATGACTTCGGGATCTTAATTTTGTAACGTTACGCTACGGGGCGTAGACAGTCCATCCCTGGTAGCCATATATGGTACGGAACTTTTCTACAGACCTGGTCAGAAAGATGTGACGGACACAATTATATGACAGTATACTTGTGAATGGAGAGCTCAATACAAACATTTTGACCAATGATGCATCGGCATTGTGTAGCCCTATTCAATAAACTTATTCAATATTCGATAAAATAGCCCCGTCGCTTTAAAAAGTAGTCGTGGTCCAAGCGAGTACCACCGAATGGCGCTTTAACACCGGTTATATTTTAGTACAAATTTAATCCTATTTTACTACTGTAGCGAGAAAATCCTGTTTTGTTTGCGAGCTCAAAATCTGTAAAATGGGTGAGCAAAATTGTGTCATCTATGTCTGTGTAAAAATGCCTGTATAAATTTATAACTGAGGATCTGTTGACTCAGCCGACCTTACTGGTATATTATGCTGGTCGTATTTAATATGCGGCGTTATATTAACAGTGATAAACAAGCTTGGATTCGTGAAAATAAAGCTGAAATGAACTCATGAAAGAGCAAGGTGGCCAAGGATGAATTATCCTGGGAGGATCTACTATTTTTTTGGACATCGGCGTAAAAAATTGCAATCAGCTTATACAAAGGAGACAGCTGCCTATCCCTTTTTCACAGGTAATGATAATTCCTCTACGAAAAAATGGGGACTTTTCTCCAATGCGATGAGCTACAGACCGAATTCGTTACTACAATCAAGTTATACGATTTTTCACCAGAATTTTGGCGAGAAGATTGCAAGCACTTCTGGGGAATCTAGTTGGAACATCCCAACAACGTTTCGTGCACGGCAGAAAGATGGACCGAACAATTTACATGATGATGGCTATCTTAAAATGGGCGCACCCAGCGAAGCTCACCACGGGAAAAGAGTGAATGCATTTTACTGTTGGATTTTACTAAAGCGTACGACGCGAAGAATCGAGTACATTTATTACACGTGCTACGATTATACGGTTTTTCTATACAGTCGTGGAATTAATCGCTAAATTGCACGAAGGAACAACAGCCTAATTTCTGGTAAATGGAGACCTGTCGGCACTGCTTCAGGGATAAGGCAAGGTTGCCCCTTAGCCGCACTTTTATTCATCCTGGTTGTGGAACCTCTGACACTGGCATTACAACATTCGAGGGTGTTTAAAAGGATTCCGGTAACGGGCGAGCTCAACAGTGTTACGCACAGGTTCTCGGCACTTGTGGATAACTCTACTAAGTTTATGTCCCAGACAGATACGGTGCCACAGATTATGGCGATTGTCAAAGCGTTTGAACGATTATCACGAGTAAAAGTTCAACCAACACAATACACCACTTAATCAAAAATAGACCAACACTTCAAATATCGATATAAACAGTATTGTAAAAGGTTTTTGACTGACTATGTGATAAAAGAGTAAGATTCTGATCAAAGACTGAGCAACGAACCACAGAGCTTCATTATTTGACTTTCAAAAGATGCTGACTAATTAACCAACCTATAAAATAATGATGGTATCTACCAGCCAAATAGTGGACGTATACTTTGAGGTCAAAATAACGTTAGTTGCATATTTATACATACAAGATTAGTAGACTAGATAACTTGGCACCCAATGCACGGCGCATCAAAGCGACGTCCGACGTACGTCCGCCACCTCGCTAGTGATCTGAATAGACAATGATACAAGCGCTAACTGCTGTAATATGAACAATAGATTGACGATACGGTGGTATACAAATTGCTCATGAAATATCGCGTGGTACTGGCGCAGCAGACGGTCAAGAACGCCACGATCAAGTCTTTGAAACCTGTAGGTAGTGGTTCGCGACGATCCAGTGTACCCGCAAAGGTGAATCATCATTGTGAGATGAGAAGAGAAGATGCTGACGATATGGTTTGTGGTATGGATTCTGCGAAGTTTAGACGGAACAGCGAGGATCCTAAAAGTACGTAGCCTAACGTTGTAGCGAACTCATCTGATCTTCTCTTCACATTATTGCTAACTTCGCGGTGATTTGATGTTGACAGCGATTGCAGAGTCAATTCGACGACAAATAATATTATTTACCTCATACTTGAGCTTCAACTCTTCCAGTGGTCGACTCTTTCTAGTCTACTTGGATCTCATTATCGACGGCTTCTCTGTACGTGATTGAAAGTCAAGGAGCCCTCTTGCTTCGTGTGTCTGTGTGGGTGTTTTTTCCACTTTATGATGGACTTTGGACTTGTAGTCGCGGGATCAATTTGAATGGGATCTTGCCAACGACTCTGTCGCTACCCAGACGATTGCTTCGACGCTGTGTGCCGACTTGAATCTGCCAAACCCATTCTAAGCAGCGATTGTTTTCTCCATAGTCGAGCAGGTGGTCGCCTATTGTATCGCACTCAGTGGGCACAAATGGATTGAAAACAATCCATTCCAAGTCTGGATATGACCGCTACGATTGCTGCCAACTGCTACCGCGGCAGCCCCGAATGTAAGTAAGTACCGTACCCCTAATACATGTATTTTTTCTAGTGATATATATACCTATTTAAATTGATATATTTTTGTATGTAAAAGTAGAGGATGTTGTTCTCTTTTTTGATCAGTTTCTCGGTAAATTCATTAGGGGGTTTCAGAGTTGGATTTTCCTTGCTATTTTGAGCGACGGATATCATATCGGAAATGACACTCAAATCCGGCTCTTTCCGTTTGAGGAAATTTGCTCAGAAATACCTAGCCTTAAATATATATCTATTTTTGTATAGGAAAGCTGTAATTTCCCGCCCAACGGGAAAATCGTCACGGAAAATAATCTCAAGAGGTGTTTTTCAACATGTGATTTCCTGCGGAAATGACATCGGATATTACTCGGTGAAATTTTAACTCTGAAACCCCCTATTATGTCTGTGTCTCCTCGGAAGGGTTTCGTCCACACAGATGTTTGCCAACGAATGAAATATAACCTTCAGTATGATCATAAATTCGGTTTTAAGAAACCACTCGGTTTTTAATTATGAGGTCTAATGTATTTTCTCAATTCTGAAGTGGATATACCGGTTTGGTGTGGTATACAAGTAGTACCAATCAAATAGGAACTGGTCCCCTATCGGAGAAGAACTAGGCCGTGAGAATTCGCCGACGTCTCGTTACAGCAAAAAACTGTGGGATCTCGGTCCAAGAGCGGTTACACGTATTCAATGCCGTCGCAGTTCCTGCGATGTTATTTACGGCAAAATGTTTTCACCCAGGTCCAGATGTGGTACATCAGCTGGTACATATCCATAAGTATTTGTATAGACGTATTTCACGAGAGACGAAGGCGTAAGACACAAAATCTCCTCGCAGCTTATATATAAATGCCCAGGGGCTCCCAAGCGACAGCGGCGACTGATAAATGAACAAGCTCAAGAGTAAATGATCAAGAGTAGAGTTGCAGAGACGCTAGGGCCTGATAAAGAGATACTTCATCAGTACGTATCAGCTAACTGTCGTCAATGCATTGATGCAGTTATGCAGAAGGAGCAGCAACTTGGACAGAGCAGCAAGTTTCAAGAATAATGACGGTAGAACTGGATATTGACAGCTATCCAGCTCATTTCCTAATGCCGAGACACATTGCCGCCTTTTGGGGAGGATTCAACTCCTTGGATCCCGGAAGCACCGAATCTGATGTTAGTGGAGAGGAAGTTGGAGCGTATAGAGCAGGCAGCTTTCTGATAATTAGGCATTCGGCGGATTGACAAAAATATGTTCAGGTGGAATCCATACAGTGATGGACAGGAGATGCACACACGAGCCAAACCTATAAAATGGATTGTTCAACTCATTTTCAGCTCTCCGAGGGTGCAAATTGGTGGGTGGTATGATCTTGGAATTGTTTTACGCCCCACTTACAAGAGGTGTAGTGGACAAAGGTTGGCGACAGAAGGATGCAAGGCACGGATAAAAGAGGTAAGAAAACTTGTTTATCGCAGCAGACACAATATGGGGTACATTGGGAAGAGACAAGACGCTTCCAAGATGAACCAAAAGTTGGCGCAACTGAGTCTTTCACAGAGCGTAAAGGACTGATTTTTCACGCTGACCCGACGATTCGTAGGCATACGTGGCGTTTAATGCAGCCAGTCAGTGGACTACGAGCTCTTTGATCATTGCGGAGAAGATTCTTAGTAATGTATCTGGGAGGGACGTCCTGAAATTACTAGCCAGGTGGAAGAAGAAGAGAGACAAAGACAAGTGGACAACGTGTTGAATTTTACTACATGAAGGGGCGCGTGGTTGTGAACCACTATAATAATTTTCAAGTATACACGACTGCCAGGAGACATAAGCATACGAAAACCAAGTTAAATCTATTTAGTGTAGATTTTTACCAATACATAAATAATTCACTATACTTTTTCAACTTTTAGACAAGTCAACACTGACATCCTGCGGCCCTCTGTACTAACAGACAGTCGGGTCCCGCAAGTGAACCACGCGTAGGAAATTGCAGAAAGGAAGACTGGTGTGTTACAACTACCTTCCGTGATTAGTTTTGTTATTTCTTGTGATTAAGTGGATTTGTTTATTTCGCTTACTTTACGTACCTTTGTGGAATTTGCACGCACTCACCGGCTCGCTCCTTTCACGTGGAATTGTTACGTGGAGTTATTTCAGTGGTTTATTGCAACAGGTTATGAGCCCAAAGTTGACGGGCATCTTAAGTACTGCCTTAGGTTAAGAAGCAGTCTCTCGTGAAAGTCCCCTTACGCAGAGGTTAATTGTGCTGGTTTGAACGTGTACGTTTACGTTGTGGAAAAAGATTGAATCGCAGTCAGACAAAGTGGCTGCAGCTATAACAGGCATGATGGAATTCATGCAGAAATTTGATAAGCGCCTTGAAAAAATGGAAAACAAGCGGGCTCACGCTCTAAGTCAATCGCGATCCTCGAATATTTTGGGGACAGCCTACGAAATCACGGGCCGTTCGGCGGGAGAATGACTCTCGACGAGCTCAGCAAGGCGGAAGGCATAGGTCAAGGTGTACCTGGAGCTTTCGAGGCGAGGCAAGAGGGTGTTCACGCAAATCCAGGACCAACAGGTATGGCACCCGAAGCGAACGTAAATGCAGGACATGTGAGGTATGATGTGAAGCTTGCAAAGCTCATCATATAGAATTTCGATGGTACTGAAACGTACAAAGGGCTGGGATCAGGTTTCAAGCAGTGGGCTTACCTGTTCCTGGAAGCATTGGAGGTAGCCCAGTTGATCTCCGGTTTTCAGTGGAACGAAAGGCTGAAAGTAAATAAGTTGGGTGAACTTCGCGAAGGAATGGCGTTACGATACTTTCCAACAACATTGGACTGTGGTGGGTTAAGACGCCGACGTTGTACGCTGTTCTAGAACAAATGAACAGCGCATTTAAGGTGAATCTCCCGCACCATCAGGCATCGGCTATGTTTGCGTTCGAGAAAGATCCTAGGCGATCTTGGACGGAGCACCTATTATATTTGGTTGCATTGGCGCGGGAGAGTGAACACTCTCCGATAAGTTAATCGTTGAATATCGTGAAGTATGTGGCGCCACACAAGAAGGTAGCTTTGATGATCAGGTACAATCCTTTAAGACAGGATTATACACAGCATGCCCAAGAACTGGTAGCCTGGGCGAAAGAAGTCGAAGACGACGAGAGAAGACTCAGAAGGGGCATCAAGTCGTTTGTGAACAATGTGAATGAAGGCAAGGGAGAAAGAGCTTGTTTCGGATGTAGAAATGAAGAGCATATCAAGATATATCGCCCTCAAGAAACTAAAGAAAAGGTTTCCGGAAGGCAGGAAATGGAGGGCGAAGAGACAATGGCGAAACCGAACGACGTTTCGTTCTCGCGACGATGCATGACGACAAGGTTCCCGCACAAGTGAATGAAATCGAAAAGGACAACATGTGAATCGCCGATAGCTGTGCGAGTCGCTACCTTGTGGACGACCCGAGGCTATTGGAAGACGCACGAGAATGTGAAGATCAGGAGGTTCTAATTCTACCGGATGGTGGGTTTCTAGCGGTCTCTAGAGTCGGCAAAGTGACACTTAGAAGTACTGAAGAACCGGTTACAACCATCGTGCTGACGGAGGTCTATTATGCTCCCAAACTCGCGAAAAACTTGATTTCACTTAGATGTCTGAAAAGAATGGGCTGTGTCTTTGAGGATCGAGACGTGAAGACGAGAGTCACGGTGGAGGGGCAAACACTAATTTGTGTGGAGTTCCTTGGGTCAATTTTCGTGGCTAAGTAAATTTCGGATGTAAAATCGATGCAATCTATGTTTGCAAACATTGTGATGAGCGTGGTTAATGATGAGGCCGGAAATAGTGTACAGGAGGGATCCTTACACCATTTCCACACGCGCCTCGGGCATATATCGTATGACTCGGTTGAAAAGTTGGCCAAGAAGCCAAACTCGGGCATTAAGATAACAAACTTTGCACGTCCGAATTGCTTGGCGTGTGCGGAGGGAAAAGGGGTGCGTTCGAAGCATCCCCAGAAAGACATGAGTGCTAATTCCCCGATTGATCGAATAGGAGGGGTCATCTGCAGTAACCTGAAAGGTCCCATTACGCCCCGCGATAGGCGCGCGAACCGGTTTTTCGTGGTGTTTGTCGACCATTTTTAAAGCTATGTACGAGTTGTTGCGGCTCCGACGAAGGACAAAGCTGCTAAGATGTTTGAACACTTCCTCGCCTGGTTCGAGAACGAGTTTTCATGCCAAATCCATGTTCTGCGGACCGACGGAGGCGGGGAGTACAGAAACTTTGTGGAGCTTTTGGAGCTTTTCTGCAAAAGAACGGGCGTACGACGCCAGATAACCGAGTCCGGGACCCCTGCTTCCAACGGGAAAACAGAGAGAATGAACCAAACCATATTCAATATGGCTCGATGCATGATATTTGGGTCGGGGGTCCCCTTAATGTACTGGACGGATGCGGCTGAGTATGCCGCGTAGATACTCAACCGCAGCTCAACCAGATCCAAAGCGTCTCCCATTGAATGTTTTAACGAAAAAGGCGGTAAACATCGGTGACATTGTTACTTTTGGGTCTTCATGTATGATTTGGAGGGACCCGCGCAAAAAATCGCTCGGAAAACGTGCCGAAAAGCCCGTAATTTTGGGAAAGAATGACCAAGTTAAAGATTACAAGATTTTGCTGTTAAAGGACAGGGTGGTGACCACCGCAAGGCACGTAAGTCACATCAAGACGCTAGATGAACGCGCAAACAAGTTGGTTTTGCGTGCGTTGGCAGGTGGCGAGGAGTACGAAGAAAATGACGTGCAGGAATTGGTGGAAGCTCGAAGGAGCGATAAAAACAAAAAAGAAAACACGAGACAAGGCGAGAGAGCTGCCGAAACGAATGAAGAACGAGGAGATGCGCGCAAGTCCTCCAGAAAATCAAAGAAGACGGCAAAGGCAGCAGCTCTGGAAGAGCTACGAATGGAAAAATCAGGAAAAACCAAGGGCAAAGGGCGGAGATGTCAGAGGAATCACCGAGAAACTCGGGCGCTGACGACACTCGCGGATCGAAGGAGCCAGAGGATGGCGAACCGCAGTCGGATGATGAAGTCATGTATTCACTTGCGGTGATGGGTCCGGGTACCAATAAAAATGTAAAAATGCCTGCAATACCGGACCCAAAGAGCTACGATGAAGCTCACAAGAGTACGCAAGCTGAAAAGTGAACGCTAGCAGAACAGACAGAAACTCGTGCGCTAGAAGACTTGAAAACATGGAAATTAATGAAGAGGGTGGACGGTAAGAAACTCCTTCCAACCAAGTGGGTCTATAAGACCAAGTTGCGAGCGGACGGGACGGTGGAGCGATACAAAGCCCGTATCGTCGTCCGTGGAGACAGACAGTTTTTTGTGAAGATTATTTTTTTACGTTTTCGACTGTAATGGAGCTAAACAATGTGATTATCATCCTGATCATGTCGCTAGTATGGAAGGTTCCCGCCAGACACGGGGATGTGCGTACTGCATTCCCTAAGGCGGGAACCGAGGAAGAATGCTAAATCCTTTTGCAAGTGCCTTATAGAATGGTCATCTCGAGTGAAATGTTAAAAAAAAAATTGATGTCAATTGCACGCAAGACCTAGTTTTGAAGCTAGAGAGAAATCTCTATGGTCTAAAACAGGCGGGGTGTTTGTGGTACGAGCACCTACGCAAGACGATGATCGACATGGAATTTCGTCAGTGCTTGACGGATACATATGTGTTTGTGCGCGTAAATGGGGCTAGAGTCACACTTGTGGGTGTTCCGTTGATGACTTATTGGTTACGGCTACCAGTGAAGGTCTAATTGAAAGTTTTTTTCGTGATATGCAAGTTCTTGAGCTAAAGGACCTCGGCCGAGTGAAAAAAATCCTTGGAATGCGGATCGAAGGAGATCCTGGAAACGGTTACCGGATTGACCATGTGGTGAAGCGACTTATAAAATAATGCAAGGTACTTTCCAAAGGGCGCATTCTGATTGGTGGAAATAAGGGCCAAGGGTGTAGGCGCCGGATAGTCGCCGCCGAGGAAGTCTACAAGCGGCCAGGTGGCGCCAGGCTGGAAATCGGACCGGCGGGCCTGACAAGGGGCGTGGATAGTCGGACAGGCAGGCTGAGCAGACGGGAGGACTATGGATGTTTGACGGCCGAGGCGCGGATGGCGGACGGCCAAGATGGCGGATTGTTTGTAAGGATGGAGTGAAGGGAGCCTGAAAGAAGAGGATTGTTCTAGTGGAAGGAGTAGGCACCTGGATCGTAGGAGAGGCTGCCAAGGGATTGCTAGCGTCAGCGGCCGAGAGGCGCGGATGGGTGGCTATCCGGCCGAGCCGGCCGGGTACAATGTACCATTCGGACTGGTACCATATGGGTTCGGTGTACCGGCCGGGTTGGTACCATTTGGGGTTGGTGTACCGGCCGGACCGGTACACAAAGTCGGAGTTAGCCGGGTTGCGTTGGGTAAGGTACATGACTGGTCAGCCGTGTTATTTGAGGTAGGTTACACAAAGGGAGTATTGGACATAGGATAAATCAGTATACGTTTCGCTTTCTTAGACACAAGTCGCTTTTATTGGTTCACGGCAGAGGGCTAACAAGGTCCCCTCTTGCTGTTATTGGTTTGCCCGGGGAAGGTTAAGTTAACCCACCGGAAGTCCCCTGACCGGGAGTCGCGGCGACTTCGTATACTCACCTCAAGTCGCCCGTGTTTTGAACACGGTATTAAGTATTGGGAAGTGGTGACATTTGGCCTTCTGTGGAAGAGTGTGGAGTTGTATCTGCCTCATATACACATTTGGATTCGCCCTTCATTGTTATTGGTTTAGCTGGCCGATTGATTATTCTCGGTCCAGCCGGCACTATACAAACTTCAAGTGTCTTATTGGTTTAGCTGGCCGATCGACTATTCTCGGCCCAGCCGGCACTATACAAAGTTCAATTGTATTGCCAGACGAGCTCCCCGGTGACGATTTCCGCCCAGGAGCTACCCCTAGTCCTAACCCACATCTCCCTATTGGACGGATTTATACTTTTCGCCCTAGGGTCCACCAGGAGAGCTAACCACCCAGTACTGACGGGTACACAAGGTGAGCTTTCAACATGCAACATTCGAGCAGTCGCGATCAAGCGGATGGAAGCGACCGATCCAGCCGGCCGCAAGCCGGATCGGATCATGACTCGGATGGACGGAGTACCCCCTCCGGTAGTCAGTCGTCTGGGACCCCCGTGGGTGTTCGCGTCTCAGGAAGATTTTCTGAGAGCGACTACACCACAATGGTGCGCGTGGCCGGATCTCTTGGTGACCCTGGATATCACCGCGAGTCCCTAGCGGGCGAAAGACCTAAACCTGTCAAATTTGTTGACGATGTTGTGTCGGGTGCATTGGGGGAAGGCATATCGCCCCCAATGCTGCTGAAGATGGAAGGATGCGATGGTCGCCTCGGATTGGGGGAGTTCGAGGTTGACATTAAAGAAGAAGTTACTCCCCTAGAGGCTCCGCCGGGGCGGATTACGGTACTACCTACTGCAGTGCCGGCCGCTACACGGATGGAGCCGGATCGGACTATGGTGCAAGTCGCCATAGTCCGAGGAAGGATCATGGTTCCGACCATGATCCTAACGAGCAAATGCATATTATGGATATAAAAGAAAAAATCAAGGAAGAAAAAGCGGAAGTCGGATACGACCGGAGTGGGAAGCCGGCCGGATCGGGACCAAGTCGCGATCTGGCCCACCTACCCCTAAAGAAACCGGATTGGCAGGAATTGGATTATCCGACTCACAAAGATAAACCGCGTTTCGAAGAGGAAGAAGAGAAGCAGGACGGCCTATCGACGGATATAGACTTGGAGCGTGCTTTCCATCTTCACGAGTTGGGGCAATTCTTGCGGACGGATAAGGTGCTGAAAATAACACGGCCGAAGATCATAGGCGGATTGAAAGGTCCCGTCTCTCCCCCAACTCTCTCAGACGGCCACGTGTCCCTTATTAGAGGACTATTCGACCAACTCAAACAAGCCGGCATTAACACCGGTGTGTTTGATCCGAACGAGTTGTTCGATCTGAAGATGGACAAGTTAAAGGAGGCGTCCAGCGCCCTGCATGACCGCTTGGTACCGCTAGTGGGTTGCTCGCCGCCGTCGAAAAAGATGACAGCTACGACTGGAGTGGCGCCGTCCACGCCGCCGGCGACAAGCAAACCAGCCGGGATACACTCGGGCTCTTCGCAGTACGAGTCTGCCCTTCGGAAGCAGACTCATCTGATTCATCAGTGGGTATCACCCGCATGACGCTTGGCCCAAGGGGAGCAGCGCGTGTGGCGACAGCTATGAGACTTGGAGGACGTGAGGATCCGGGTACGCCCGAGCGGAAGAACGCCGGCCAGTACAGCGTACAGGCCTGGCGGACAGCGACGGCGGATCCAGAACCGAAGGAGGAAGACGAAGAAGCGGACGGGCGAATTAAGAAGGAATGCCAATCTGGCAGCCCGGCTGCCCCTCAAGCCGCCCCTCAAGTCGCCCCTCAAGCCGCCCCTCAAGTCGCCCCTCAAGCCGCCCCTCAAGTCGCTCCTCAGGTGCCGGATCACCTGCAAAACATGTTCTCGGCGATGATGGAGCGATACTTGGAAGAGCAACGTAGGCTGAGCGCCAGCCGCGGCAGTCCGAAGTCACCGGACCAGCCAGCTCGTCGTGGAACACAGGCCCCCGAACCAGTCCAGTACTATGCGAGGGAGCCGAGTGATGAAGACATGGAGTCGGTGCAGTCCAAGCAAAGTGAACCCCACGCCGCCCCGCCGAGCCGCCAGACAGGTCGCCGGACCGGACGTCGGCCAACGAACAGGAAGCTGTCTCTCAGCGACGTGGATATGGAATCCGTCAAGTCGGCCAAGTACCATTACGATCCGAATGACTTGGATCTGGGGATGGCCCGCCGAGCCCATATGGCCTCGGCCCAAGCGTTTGACGCGGATTCGGGAGCGATCACGAGGGTGCGAATGTCGGCCACGTCCGAGCTGAAAGACTTCACCGGACGCGACACGGACGAGGACCAGGCCCGAGGATGGCTGAGCAAGACGAAGTCGGCATTTCTCAGAGACCGGACGTCGGACTAGAGAAATGCCTGATCTTCGGGGATTTGATGAAGGGCCCAGCGAAAAACTGGATCCAACAGCTCAGCCGGGAAACCCGAGGAAATTGGAGGGGACTGGCCGGTGCGTTCGAGGAACAATACTGCGGAGCTGGAATGTCAGCGGCGCGACAATATTTCCACACCAAGAAGCGAGCGGATGAGACCCCCTGGAGTATCTCCATCGCTTAAATGTCGCTGGCATGAGAGCGGATATTCCCGTTAAAGAAGATACCAGCCGGTCGGAAGCTGCCCGTGAACACGTGGAACATTTCATCAGCACGTTGGACGATCGGGAGCTGGCAGACCAGCTGGCGTTACTGCGGTTGAAGAATACGACGGAGCTGGAATTGACGTTACGCACGTACCTAAGGGCGAAGAAGCAAGGCCCCAAGGCGGCAGTCGGAACCGGCCGTTTCAAGTCCCGATTTAACGCGGATCAAGGAGGCCGGCCGCCATCTACCAGGACGGCCCGAGCCGTCCGCATGGTCGCCCGAGAGTCAGACGCAACCAGCTCGGAAGAGGAGTATCAGCGATCTGGGGGCGAGTCTGAGGAGGAACAGTATCGGTACCTTTTCTCGACAGAAGCCAGTCAGCCGTCCAGGCCGCCAGCCGAGTCCGGTCAGTCGAAGAGTTTTCCGGCTCGAGCTGACCAGGATTACCCCAGGCGCAAATGCACCCACTGTGGGTCCATCAAGCATGACGACCGGAGCTGCTGGAAGCGGCTGACGTGCAAGAAGTGCGAGAGGAAGGGACACCCGGCGAAACACTGCCTGTTCACGTGCAAGGCTTGCGGGGAGGTGCATGAGGCGGGACTGTGCCCAATGGAAGAATTCTACAACCTGTTGAAGAAGTGGTACGTCCCGACCAAGCATGCTGGAATGCTGCCGCCCGGAGCGGAAAAGATGTTAAACTAGATCGCTCGCCAGGTTGGAATCTGATTCGAGCCGAGCGGTCTAGTGTTAGTATCTATGCATATGTCGGTAAAGAGGATAATCAAGAAGCAAAGCAAAGGATAACCGACAATACATGAAAGTTTGACGATTACGTCACCCGGTCCCCGGCCGGTACGGCAGACCCCTTCCTGGTGAGCAGTATACGGACGGATGAGTATTCCCGGTCTGAAGTGCGAATGGAATTGAACTTGTTACCTGGCGAGTCGCGAGGCTATTAAAAGTATCACTCGCCGGATAAATGGTTCAAGCAGGCCAAGGCGGATGGAAAAATCAATAACCAGAAAGCTACCATGCCGTTCGACTCTGGCGCAAAAGTGTCTATCGTAGACACCACCTTTGCTCGTAAGGTGGGGTGTGAGATAGACGAAACGAAGCGGCAGGAATGTATCGGCATTGGAGAAAGCTCATACATGACCCAAGGAAGGACAAGAGTCAAGATTACGTTAGCTGGGTCGTTGGTATACTATTTCACCGCCTGGGTAGGCAAGCTGGCCGGGCAGGATGCAATTTTGGGCATGGACTTTATGGTCCCGGCCGGCATACGGCTGGACTTATCGCATGGAAAATTGACGTTGCCGGACGAGGTACAGATCCAGCTGGCCGGCCGGCGGCCCTTATATGGCGCCCACGTCCAGTTCCTCAAGCTAGGTCAGTTTGTAACGGTGCCAGTGGGAAAAGCGGTGGAAGTAATGGTACGACCACACGACAGACGGAGTAAGTTATGGCTGACAAGGGGCGAGTGCTGGGTACCATCGGTGGTTAAAGGGAGTGGACACCTCAACTCCATAAGCGAGACCAACATCTCTGAAAAACCCCTCACCTTGCATGAAGATGAGATTATTGGAATGTGGCTGGCCGAGGACAAAGTACCCCGCCGGCCGGGCTATGTCACCATTGGCTCAAGACGCTATATCGAGTGGCAAAACCTGGCTTTTCAGGCAACCACCGATCTGGTCAGCGAAGAGAAAGAAGTAGAAGAGGACCAGACTCCGATGGTGGATAAACCCGAATACCGGACCCCTTCTAAAATATTGACGCGGAGCCGGCCGTCGCCGGATCCGGCCGAACGTATTGACCGAAGCTACGCCCCGATCGCGGAACTGGTTTTGCCCACTCAGAGGGAGACGGACGAACGACAGAGTCGGGAGAAAGGACAAAGCAGAGTTGCATATACGGTCAGCCCTGATGACAGTTGTGACGACCGAAGTGAAAGCGGATCGGCCCAGCCGGCCGAGCAGAATTCGGAAATAGCCGAAGGCGGATCGGCCCAGCCGGCCGACCAAGATCCCGAAGCAGCCGAAGCCGATCAAGTCTGCATTCATGAAGGGGGCGAGCTATACGTTGAAGGCATGGAAGAGCAGATGGCGGTGCTACCTGAGGTGACCCCCTGCCCCCCAGCAGTCACTATCGACGATCTACAAGTGGGAGACCCGGATGTGAACACCCCGGAAGAGATCAGCAGATTGAAGGATATTATATGGAAAAGACGACATCTGCTGATCGGACCAGGAAACGCACTTCCTCCGGCCGCCCATGAGGCGGTATGTGATATTGATGTGGGAGGCGCCAAGCCGGTCGCACAGAGATGCCGAAGAGTCGCCCCCCAGTATCGGGAAAAGCTGTCAGAGCTTATCAAGGGTTTGCTAGCCACCAAGATAATTCAGCCGTCCACCTCGCCATGGGCTTCGCCCATCCTAATTATTATTAAGAAGAATGGGGTGGATATAAGGTTGTGCATCGATTACCGGCTGGTGAACCGGCTGACGAAGCTGATGGTTTATCCGATGCCGCTGATAAACGACCTGCTGGAGGACTTGGATAAAGTTTTGTGGTATTGCTCATTGGACATGGCCAGTGGATTCTGGGTGGTCTCTATGACCGATCGTGCACGGGAGATCTCTGCATTCGTGACGCCCTTCGGGTTGTTCGAGTGGAATCGGATGCCGTTCGGTCTGAAGAATGCCCCGCAGATTTATCAACGGTTGATAGATAACGCGCTGTACGGACACTTCAAGATCAAGGCGGATCAAGATCCGGCTCTGGTCGGGTATGTGTTCGCCGAAGGTGACCCGGACCCCGACCCAAAACCTTCAGTTTTGGGGCGGCGGTCTTACATTGATGACATTCTCGTTACGGCAACTACCTGGGATTTACTGTGTGACAAAGTGAAGAAGTTGATGATTACGTGTGAAAAGTGGAATCTTTCGATTAGTGTGGTTAAGAGTTTCTGGGGAAAGACTAAGGTGACCTATCTGGGTCATCAAGTGTCGATTGCCGGATTGGAGGCGAATCCGAAGGATTTGGAGTCCTTGAGTAATCTGCCTTTTCCGCGATCCCTAAAGGCTATGCAATCCTTTTTGGGCAGCCTGAATTATTACAGTCGGTTCATCGAGGATTTTGCAGTCTATGCGGCGGTCTTGTATGAGTTGCGGGAGGTGGATTACCATAAGCTGAGAGAGCAGGATAGGCAAGCGGAGACGCAAGCGGGCCGGCAATTTCAGCCAATGAGGAAGCGCCCTTTTCGGTTATTTCATCCAATGAGGAAGCGCCCTTTTCGGTTATTTCAGCCAATGGGGAAGCGCCCTTGTCTGCCCAGACAAGCGACCGGCCGCCGGACCCCGGCGCGGCCGGCCCGGACGACCATATGACCCGAGCGATGGTGGCTTTTGGCATGTTAAAAGCGAAGATGGCGACCACACCGGTCCTGAAACATTTCGATGTTAATAAGACTCCGGTGGTCATCATCTACGCTAACAAGTGGGCCATTTCGGCCGCTCTCGTGCAAGATCACGACGGAGTGTACTGTCCCGTGACCTTCACCAGCCGGACCCTGAAATTAATGAAGTTAATTATGGGTTGGTAGATAAGGAAGTTCTGGCTCTATTACGGATCTTGGATGTGTGTTATACAATGCTGGTGTCTCGGCCTATCAAAGTACTATCCAGACGGTCGACCCTATCATGGCTCCTGACGGCGAATGGAATTGACGGTCGGCTGGGGAGATGGGCGGCTCTGTTGTCTCAGTGGTCCCTCGAAGTGATTAAGTGTACTAAGGGGGAAGAGGAAATACTGGGCACACTGGCTGCCAGCATTACTCCCAGGGCGGAAGTGGAGGAAGCACTGATAGTGATCGCACCTCGGAAGCAGCCTCGACAAACCATCGTATTGCCGCCACCAACAGTGGGACCCACGGAGGAACTAATGGTTTTGAGTTTAGATGGGTCGGCGAGTGTAAAGAAAGGGGTCGGGGCCTATAGTGCCATTTTGTGGAAGCTGCCCGAATGGAAGGCGATCGCGGCCGCCTCGGATTTCACGCCTGGCATCACGGTGAACGAAGCAGAGTATAGAGGACTGCTGCTTTCTCTAGATCTGTTGGCTGACCGGACACAGGGGCGGATCATCATATGCGGTGATTCCAACCTAGTGATCCGGCAAATCACCGGAGAGATAGATTGCAAGGCGCCGCGGCTGAGACTGCTAAATGATCGGGTTATGTCCGCCTTGCGGAGGTGGCCGGAGCACGAATTGCTGTACGTCAAACGAGACTGGAATAACAGCGCAGACCATCTGGCCACCTTGGCCATGCGAGATCAGACCGGACTGACCGTCTCGGATCCAGGATTGTTGGACGAATTGGCGGAGATGAACAAACTATCGGAGATAATCAAACCGGCCGCTAGAGACGAGGGCCCATCGCCCGAATCCAGCCGTCCTATGAAAGAGGAATATAGCGACCGCGACTGGGAACAGGGCGCCCACGCCCGATCGGACCAAGAAGTGCCCTGCTGCAATAAAAGGTCCCTCTAGGCGGACCCCCGAGCAGGCCTGGCGAGGCTAACCACGGTTAGTAGTCAACAGTGAATGTTTGGAGTGGGAACGGAAGAAGAACGGATGGATATATTAAAAAAGGAAAACTGAGAGAAATGGAAGAATTAAAGCAAGCCCGACTACTCATCCCCGTCGATGACTATACTTGCCTTGGAGCCGAGTCACCCGAAGCCCAGGGTGGTCGGAGGGCCGTGCGCGGTATTGATTGCGCCAAGGATCTTGCTGGTCAATGGCCGCCAAAGATCGAGAAAGAGAGGTGGTCTGATCCAACGCACCTAGGCCGGGATACCACGTCCCTCCTTCCGCTGCATTTCCGCTCCTGCGGTTTGGTAGATGGAGCATGAACGGGAAAAGAAACAGGTCCAAGTCACATTTACCATCCCGGATACCCGCCATGATGAACGTACACAGACGGACCCACGCCTCGGAAGCTCGTCCCCGACGATTCTTACGGGCAAGGGAGTACCTGCGGAGGGACTCGTCCGCTCGCTTGTCCTCGGCAGAGATGTACAGGAAGTGGGTAGACTCCCAGATGGCCCGAGCGTGAGCCACGGTGAAATCATGAAGTCTCGCTTTGAATTCCGTGAACCATGGATCGGATGGAAGCCCCATATCAGGCATCTTGGTGTGCAAGATTTTCCAGGGTTCGATCTCCATGAGTGTGTCGATGGCGCCCGACCTCATCAGGTCAGGGTCCCAAGTCTCTGGAGACGGCGCCTTGTAAGATCGTGGGAATAACCAGAGAGGCGGACGGGACAGAGAGTGAGCGAGTTGGGAACTGGAGATATCAGCCAGGCTGGTATTGCTCAGTTGCTCGACTGGCCAAGGCAGTATGACAGACCGATCCGCCCCACTGGGGAAACGCCCTCCCGATAACCACAGAAGCGGAAGTTTGGAAAAAGAGGGCGTAAGAGGAAGAGCATTCCGCCGGACCTTAGGCTTGGCTGCCGGTCGGTGGGGCCGGCGTGTAGTTCGCGACCCGGCCGGGGTTGATCGTCGTTGTTTGGCCGGAGCTTGGGGGAGAGGTTCTTCTGAGTCACTCAGGCCGGGAGGAGTCAACCACTGATCAGGGATAGCCTCGTCGTTGTCTTCCACTTTCTCCTCGGCCACTCCGTCGGAACTCGAGTTACGCGCGACCGGAGCGGCCGGAGCGTCGACGATGCTGGGAAGCAAGGATGGGTCGGACGGCTCATGTTTCCCGGAACCAAAACCTGCCGGCGGCGGAGTCTGCAGATCGATGATCTGATCGGATTCCACTTGACCCGTCGTTCGCCTACCGGAACGGGAAGGGCGGCGACGGGTATCCGCGCGAGAACGGGTTAACGCAACGTTGACTCGCTGAGCCTCGTAATCCTCGTCTTCTTCGTCATCGTCATAGATAACCGAAGGGGAGGATGGCCCCGAGTCCGAAGAAGAATTAGGCGACGCGGCCGCTGGCTCAGAAGAGGGCACGGCCGCTGACTCAGAAGAAGGCACGGCCGCTGACTCAGAAGAGGGCGCGGCCGCTGACCCGGATGGAGCCACGGCCGCTTCGGATTCCGAGTCCTCTTCAGAGTTAGAACTGGGGGTGAGACCGGTTCTACCGGGAGTGTATTGAGGGGATGGAAAAGGGGACCGCTCCGCGAACAGGCTGTCCCTCGCTCTCCGACCCGGGCTCTTCCCCGTCGTCCGACTTGTCTGGAGGACATTGGCGCGAGGGTGGGGATTCGCTCTGCTTCCTCTTCTTAGGCGGGCTGGCATCGGCCAAAGGGGGGCTAGAGCCGGCCGGACGTTTTTGGCCCTGCGATCCTGCCGGGACGGACGAAGAGTTGGGACCGGCAAGGGGCGAGTCGGAGCCGGCGGGAAGTTCCTCAGGTTCCGACCCTGCTGCAGCGGGCAACGGGGTTGGGTTCGGCGGAGAAGTCTTCCACTGATCCACCATTCCCAAGACAGACAAGACGGATTCCCGTACCTTGGGAGGAGCTTGCAAAAGGGGAGCGGCCTGGCTCTGAGTCGCCTGTGGTGAAGTGGCTTATAAAATAATGCAAGGTACTTTCCAAAGGGCGCATCCTGATTCGTGGAAATAAGGGCCAAGGGTGTAGGCGCCGGATAGTCGCCGCCGAGGAAGTCTACAAACGGCCAGGTGGCGCCAGGCTGGAAATCGGACCGGCGGG
>MIQA02019343.1:0-10900 GCA_001887855.2 Sclerospora graminicola
CACGCGAGCTCATTGACTTGCATGCGCAGTTTGTCAAGATTCAAGAAAAGGAGCCGGAATTGTTGGAACAAGAAGTGAATCTTGTGGATGAAGAGTGGATGAAATTGGCCAAGGAACGTGAACATTGGACGAGTAGTCGAGCGAATATGAAGCGCGAGGAAGAAATGTGTCAGGATGAAGATACACGGTACAAACAAGAGCACGACTATGCGGGATTGGAAGCCGAAGCACGGCAAAAAAAGGATCGCAAAGCGCTGTGAATAGATGAGGAAGACATTGAGCTTATTCTGCAAGAATTCCATAAGAAGGATGCAGAACGTACTCAAGTCACGGTAGAAGCAGTATCCCAGCCTTCACCCCGCGCAAATTTTACCTTACCAGCACTACCTTCGGGCGAAATGCTAATGTTTGGTGGTGAATATTTTGATGTCGATGTAAATGCGTGCTATAACGACGTGTTTAAGTGGAATCTGGATGTCTTAACAGAGAAAAAAATGTCAAACGAGGCAGAAGCGCTGCAAGACTCTGCATGGGAAGCCATATGCTCACCAAATACGCCACCTCCCCGATGTAGCCATCAGGTTGTAGTGTATCGAGACCATTTATACATTTTTGGAGAGGAATTCGCGACGGCGGATGAATTCCATCATTATCGTGATCTGTGGCAATTAAATTTAAAGACGAACTCGAAGGAAGAGCTGGAGGTAAAAGGAGGACCGTCATGTCGAAGTGGACATCGGATGGTAGTCTGGAGGAATTATCTCGTCGTATTTGCGGAGCTCAAATGGCCTCTCAAACAGGTACCAGCTGAGCGTAGTGGCTGTCAAGTGGCCGTGCATCCGTAAAAAAAATCTGGTGTTTATATACGGAGGATATGCGAAAGTGAATAATGCAGGGGAAAAGGCGGAAGGGAAACTGTACGCTGATTTGTGGGTGTTATATCTAGCTCCGGTACTAAAGAGATTGTCCCCGATATGGGAAAAGCCCTCGCAAAAAGACCAAGCACGAAGTCCTCGTGGTGGAGCTGCTTTGACGGTGCACAAACAGCGTTTTATCCTCTTTGGTGGTGTGTTTGATGAAGAAAAGCGTCATCATACCATGCGGTCGACGCCTTATAATGATCGTTTCGTGTACGATATGGATCGTCAGCGTTGGTTTAAGTTTAAACTGCGTGGTAATAAATCTGCGGATAGTAAACGACGACGTAAAGAAAAAAACAAACGCATTTGAGAAAGTGGCTGGAGATGGAGATATCGATAATGACGAAGTGGAAGATTTTGATGCCACGCTGGAAAAACATTTTGGAGATGTTGATGACGAGGGAAATATCGTTTACATTGAGGATGTGGTGAAGTGACTTGGAAATTAACGGGCTAGCCGGAAATTGGCCGTCCGGATCAGGCGGGCCGGATGACCTCAGATGGTGGATGAGATTGTTTGGAAGGTGTATGTGCGAAGGGTCCCGAAGAAGGCTGAGCTTGGTGGAGGACGGATGAGGCGCCGGCGGTGGACGCGGAGCTGCTAAGGAGGTGCTAACGCCAGCGGTCAAGTGAGCTTAGACGAAGGGGTATCCGGCCGATCCGGCTGGGTTTGGTGTACCGGCTGGGTTTTGGTATACCGGCTGGGTTGGTACCGGCTGGGTTTGGTGAACAATACACAAAAGAGCATCCGGATGAAGCTAACTAGACCACTTCAGGTAAGACACATAACTATCCAGCCGGTTCTTGGGGGTAGGTTACACATTCTTGAGGGTAGGTTACACAAAAGGGAGTATTGGACATAGGGATAAAAATCAGTATACGTTTCGCTTTCTTAGACACAAGTCGCTTTCATTGGTTCACAGCGGAGGGCTACAAGGTCCCCTCTTGCTGCTATTGGTTTGCCTGGGGAAGGTTAAAGTAACCCACCGGAAGTCCCCTGACCAAGAGTCGCTGCGTTGTGTATACTCACCTCAAGTCGCCCGTGTTTTGAACACGGTTATATCTAGTATTGGAAAGTGTGGTAACGTTTTGGCCTACAGTGGAAGATTGTGGAGTTATATTTGGATTTCTCTTTACGTACACGGTTGGATTACCCTTTATTGTCATTGGTTTAGCTGGCCGATCGATTATTCGCGGTCCATCCCCCGCAGTATACAAACTTCAAGTATATTGCCAATCGAGCTCCCCGGTGAAGACTTCCGCCCAGGAGCTACCCCAAAATCTAACCCTCGTCTCCTTATTCGATGGACTTCTCACTTTTCGCCCTAAGGTCTATCAAGAGAGCGCAACCGCCAGTGCTGACGGGTACACAAGCTGTGCTTTTCGAACATGGATCATCCAAGTCGTCACGACCAAGGTGATGGAAGTGATCGATCCAGCCGGCCAGATTCCGGATCGGATCACGACTCGGATGGATTGACATGGTATGTGTTTGCACCAAAGAAGGTTCAAATGATGCTTCCGTTGTGCTTCTGGATGTATCCGTCCATGATTCGTATAAGTGATTCTTGACAGTTTTTTAATAAAGCATGGAACATATATCCATTTTGGGACGTCACTTTACGCATCCTATCCAAAACATTGGCACCTGACCAAAACTCGCAAGATACTCAACTGCTTGCTTGGATCCCAATTGAGACATTAGCAAATCACCGCTTTGGCAAAGCTCGCTTTTCCAATGTGTGGGAGCTTGTACTCGTTATTGCCGCTGTTGACAAGGATACACTCCATTACCTATTGAAGGGTGATAAACACGTCATTGACGTCTCCTTCTTGACCGTGTTCCGTGCGTCATTCACCGCTTCGATCAGGTTTTGGAGTCCTCGAACTTCTGGCGGTACTGAATGCTCTGGATCGAAGGAAAGAATCCTAGATCCAAAACATTCAAATCTGGGGAGTTCGCTGGTTGAAAGTACAGTCGAATGTTGAACCCATCCGACCTTCCCGCCGCGACAACATCTGGAACGTGTGGTGACACATGTGGTTTGGCGTTGCCCTGCTGGATTAGAATGGTATAGCCACGATCGCTACTGCTTTGATGGCTGAAATCACTTTATTCACGACAAAATCTTTATACCGATACCGGTCTACGTTCATGGCATGGGCTATTCGAGCTGGAGCGTTGAGCTGAGTATTTTTTGATAAATGACCAAATACCGATTTACCATTAAAATCTTCTTTTTGATGATGGTCGTATCTATACAACATTTAAAAGGTTATAAAACTAAACAAAAAAAATAAATTACGGTATTTACCTTGGCTTTGCTACCGCAGCAAGGAACATGATGTGACGTTTGCTTGAGCGAGATTTATGTATAGAAAATTCGTCTTTTAGAAGTAGTTAATACCACTTGTCAACGTCTTCCCATTTCTCGTCTACGTGGACGACATAGCACCCACGATCAAACTTGAAGGTTTGTTCATCCAAGTGAGCAAGCAAAAACTGGATCCACTTGAGCTTTGTTTGCCTCCCGTCAAAAACGGTGGAGGTGTGGCATAGAACACCATAATCGATAAGACTCGTCTCCAGTCGCCGGGGTACCCCTAGTAACTCAGCCCGTCTCGTAATGGTCTGGATATTGCACCTATCTTGGAGATGAGATATCCGCGGTCCCGAGGCTTCCAACCCACAATACCCTTCATGTGAGATACACAGTCACCACCAACGACACCCTCTAACTGCGATGAAAAAAACCTCTTCCAAATGCGGCTGATAGTGGCTTCGCTACGCTGTAGCCCTCGAGCAACGGCTGCTTTTGCCTCACGCGACAAAACACCTTCAGCCGAACGAGCAAGCAGCTCCTGGATAACGGCATGTCTTTCTGCAGCAGACAGGTTCGGTATCGAATGAACATTGCCACCTAACGGCGACATCTATGGTCGAGGCGGGGAAATTTGGAAATGAGGAAAGGTGGCTACTCCACTCTCATGGCCATAATTTTGTTGGTTCTTGGTCGATTTTGAAACGGTTGGTACCAGCTTATAGCGTAAAAATATGCTTCTATTATAGTTAATCAGATTCAATGAATTCGTTCTGGTTGAAATAGACGATTTAGAGCATTTCCAGTCGGTACTATTCTATTCATAAAAAACTGTAATTTATCGCAAATAGCGCACTCATGCAAGCCAGTCTTTGCTCTATTGCTATTCCAAGCCAAAAAAATACGCCGGCCAGTTCTATTTGGAGCCAGAATAGAACAGCAGATCTATTCGCGTACTGTAGATCTTCAATACAAAATCCAAGTCACCAATAGTCGCCCCTTGCGACATTTCGCACAAACATTTGAAGCATGGGACGTGGACGTAAGTGGAGCCCGCCCGAGGATGAAGCGCTCGTGCGCGCGTATGTGCAAGTATCGGATGACCCTATTCATGGAGTTGAGCATAAGTTGACAACATTCTGGAGCCCAATCAACTCGCGCTTTGTTACATCGCTTGAATGTGTTCAAGTTGGGCGTGGTTCAGAGTATGTGACTCTAATAGAGGCTCGTCACGAGTCCGAGCAGGAAGACCTTGTATCTGACGCTCATATCGTGTTCAAGGAGCAGCAATGTGGGGAGTTTGCATTCTATGGATGCTGGCAGATATTACGTCATTCGTTAGCATATTGTCATGTTGTCATAGTATTCTCTCGATGGATATTCAGAAATTTGTACGAATCTCTACCAAGCGACGAGTGACACCCGTGGATAACAACCTTTTGATGAAGAACGTCACTGAAGCGGATGTGCAAATGACAACCAAGCATTTACAGAGACGTAAAGAAGGGGTCCCAGACGGATTGAATAATGATTTTTATAAAGATTTCCAAGATGTGATACTTCCCGAACTAGTGATTGTGTAAGAATGGTCGCGATCCGCCAAGCCCCTTTCGCGAAGCAATAATGATCCAGCTTCACAAGAAAGGGGATCCCCCTGACGCGTGCGAATATCGACCAATTTATCTCCTCCGGTCCATATTTTTACCGTGATCAAGACATTACGCTAGGAAGCAGATGACAAATGTTATACCACTATTCGTCTTGTTCGCAAGAAGAAAATAGCAGAGCCGAGACGAAGCGCAACTTGCCGCCTATGAGAAAGAAATGGTCAAGATTTATCCGTATCAGACGGGAGATGATCTTTGTGTTGCACTCGTAACCTTTATGAAAAGACGTATGCGAATGAGTTGAAATATGACAAAGACCAAACGATAGGGACAGTAGCGGTCTCGATTGAGTTGGATGGTATAAAGCCGCAAGTTGGATGACCTAAAGTCTCTTCAGCGCAATCTTGACGTACCGCAAATCACAAGCTGCGTTTGATGTTTTCTTTCGGGCAAGACCCCAATGTTACATGAGGGTCTGTTAACATACTCAGCTCCGTGGTGTCCGTCTCGACTATGCTCGTCAATAAGCGCAATGATTGCAACAGATCTGTGTGCTGTCCGATCGTCTCTGACGGACCTCGTTGTCAATGAGTAAATAGAAGGTGAATGAGATTGCGCAGTGACAGTCGAGGTGTTATGTCCTGTGTCCGAACGATTGAGTGTGCCTCTTGCAGCAGTGCAGAGATCCGTTTACGCCGCTGTGGTGTAGTCGCTCTCAGAAAATCTTCCTGAGACGCGAACACCCACGGGGGTCCCAGACGACTGACTACCGGAGGGGGTACTCCGTCCATCCGAGTCATGATCCGATCCGGCTTGAGGCCGGCTGGATCGGTCGCTTCCATCCGCTTGATCGCGACTGCTCGAATGTTCCATGTTAAAAGCTCACCTTGTGTACCCGTCAGTACTGGGTGGTTAGCTCTCTTGATGGACCCTAGGGCGAAAAGTGTAAATCCGTCAAATAGGGAGATGAAGTGTAGGACTAGGGGTAGCTCCTGGGCGGAAATCGTCACCGGGGAGCTCGTTGGGTAATATACTTGAACTTTGTATAGTGCCGGCTGGGCCGAGAATAGTCGATCGGCCAGCTAAACCAATAGGAAACTTGAAGTTTGTATAGTACCGGCTGGACCGAGAATAATCGATCGGCCAGCTAAACCAATAACAATGAAGGGCGAATCCAAATGATGTATCCACAGAAGACCAAATGTCACCACTTCCCAATACTTGATACCGTGTTCAAAACACGGGCGACTTGAGGTGAGTATACGAAGTCGCCGCGACTCCCGGTCAGGGGACTTCCGGGGGGTTAACTTAACCTTCCCCGGGCAAACCAATAACAGCAAGAGGGGACCTTGTTAGCCCTCTGCCGTGAACCAATAAAAGCGACTTGTGTCTGAGAAAGCGAAACGTATACTGATTTATCCTATGTCCAATACTCCCTTTGTGTAACCTACCTCAAATAACACGCCTGACCAGTCATGTATCTTACCCAACGCAACCCGGCTAACTCCGACTTTGTGTACCAGCCCGGCCGGTACACCGAACCCATATGGTACCAGTCCGAATGGTACATTGTACCCGGCCGGCTCGCCACCCATCCGCGCCTCTCGGCCGCTGACGCTAGCAATCCCTTGGCAGCCCTTCCTACGATCCCGGTGCATACTCTTTCCACTAGAACAATCCTCTTCTTTCGGGCTCCTTCCACTCCATCCTTACGAACAGTCTGCCATCTTGGCCGTCCGCCATCCGCGCCTCGGCCGTCAAACCTCCATAGTCCTTCCATCTGCTCAGCTCGCTTATCCGACTATCCTCGCCCCTTGTCAGGTCCGCCGACGTGGTTTCCAGCCTGGCGCCACCTGGCCGCTGGTAGACTTCATCGGCGGCGACCATCCGGCGCTACATCCTTGGCCCTCATTTCCACCAATCAGGATGCGCCCTTTGGAAAGTGCCTTACATTATTTTATAAGTCACTTCACCACATTCGCCCCTGAGTCGCGACACGGCCGCACAACGGTCGGGACACGATCTCACTCGAACTTACTTGACCCGATACCGCTCATCCATGCCTCGCTTTGGTACGTCATCCCACCACTTTATAACATCTCCATGGACTCAGTCGGTCTCCACACTGGCTAGCCTGCATGTCCACCAATACTGACATTGTCTTGATTAATCACCAGTCTTGCAAATCGACAAAGCCAACGTCTGCCGTCTTGTTCTCGTGGACGACGACTCGCCTGCCAGCGGAGTGGAGGTCGCACAACCGCCGAAATCATCTCGCACTCCCGATCTGGTACTGTCGTCCGCTGACGCCGAGGCCGCGCTCCGCGTTCACGGCCAAGCCTGCGGCAAACGGGACAGGCTGCAGGTCGTCGTTTCTTCCCTTCGGGAGGAGCTTCGATCCTGTCAGGACAACTATGAATCTCTGTTTCGGAGCTTCAACACTTCTTGCGCGATGTTGGACCGCCTGAACCCCCGGGTCGCCGAACTGAAACTTGGTCGCAAAGCAGCGGAGGATGAGGTGGCCCGCCTCAGGGCCATTGTAGGTCAACTCACGGACGCTCTACAACGAGCGGCCGCGCCATCCACCCCGATCTCCGAGACAGCGGGGATGGAAAAGAGGCTGGACATGTTGACCGCCCAGGTGGATGACTTGGAGCAGATCCAGGCCGACTTGGTTCGGCAACTCGCCGCTGCCAACCGTCGGGCTGACGAAGCCGCCGCTCGGGGTCCATCTCCGGAAGTAATCGATCTCCGGAAACAAGTGGCCGATCTCGAGAGCCAATTCACCATCCTGACAGAAGAGCGTAACCGGCTCCGCATGTTGGAAGACGTCGTTGAACCTCTCCGGTCTGCTAATCAAGAACTGGTCCAACGATCCAAGCTTCAGCGTGAGTGCCTCGTCTCTTCTTACGCGATGGCCCAGCTGCTTACAGTTTTTTTTGTTATTTTCTTGTCACTCCGCAGTTCAACAATTAGAAGAGCTGAAACAGCAATCGGCCAAAATTCCGGACATGTCTCGGGAGCTTACGCATCTTCGTACCCGGCTCTGCCAGGTGTCCCAAGACCTGGACAAGGTGCGGGACAACCGCGACCACCTGCGCGACTCCCACGCCCAGGCCCTTCGCCAAATCACGGATCTGGAGCGGCAGTTGCAAGAAGCCACTTCTCGGCAACAGGAGTTGCGGTCTAAGCTGTACCGGGCCCGCCAGGAGAATTCCGACGCCCATGCCATACTGGCTCGGGCGGACCGTGTTTGTCATGCCATGCTGGATAAAGAGGATCGTTTTAGGTCCTTATTGTGTGGACTTCAAAACCAGCTCGAGGCAACTCAGAGCCAAGCCGCTCCCCTTTTTCGAGCTCCTCCCGAAGTACGGGAATCCGTCTTGTCTGTCTTGGGAATGGTGGGTCAGTGGAAGACCTCTCCGCCGAACCCAACTCCGTTGCCTGCCGCAGCAGGGTCGGAACCTGAGGAACCTCCCGCCGGCTCCGACTCGCCCCTTGCCAGTCCCAACTCTTCGTCCGCCCCGGCAGGATCGCAGGGGCAAAAACGTCCGGCCGGCTCCAGCCCCTTTTTGGCTGATGCCAGCCCGCCTAAGAAGAGGAAGCAGAGCGAATCCCCGCCCTCGCGCCAATGTCCTCCAGACAAGTCGGACGACGGGGAAGAGCCCGGGTCGGAGAGCGAGGACAGCCTGTTTGCGGAGCGGTCCCCTCTTCCATCCCCTCAATACACTCCCGGTAGAACCGGTCTCACTCCTAGTTCTAACTCTGAAGAGGACTCGGAGTCAGAAGCGGCCGCGCCCTCTTCTGAGTCAGCGGCCGCGCCCTCTTCTGAGTCGGCGGTCGCGCCCCCTTCTGAGTCGGCGGCCGCGCCCCCTTCTGAGTCAGCGGCCGCACCCTCTTCTGAGTCAGCGGCCGTGCCCTCTTCTGAACCCGCGGCCACGTCCCCTAATTCTTCTTCGGACTCGGGACCATCCTCCCCTTCGGTTATCTATGACGATGACGAAGAAGACGAGGATTACGAGATTCAGCAAGTCAACGTTGCATTACTCCGTTCTCGCTCGGATACCCGTCGCCGCCCTTCCCGCTCCGGTAGGCGGACGACGAGTCCAGTGGGGTCCGATCAGATCATAGATCTGCAGGCTCCGCCGCCGGCAGGATTTGGTTCCGGGGAGCATGACCCGTCTCACCCATCCTTGCCTCCCAGCATTGTCGACGCCCCGGCCGCTCCAGTCGCGCGTAACTCGAGTTCCGACAGAGTGGCCGAGGAGAAAGTGGAGGACAACGACGATGACATCCCGGATCAGTGGTTGACCCCTCCCGACCTGAGTTACTCAGAGGAACCTCTTCCCCAGTCTTCGGCCAGACAACGACGCTCAACCTCGGCCGGGTCGCGTACTACACGCCGACCTCAGCGACCGGCCGCCAAGTCTAGAGTCCGGAGGAGTACTCCTACTCTTGCGACCTCTTTTCCCAAACTTCCGCTTCTATGGTTACCGGAAGGGCGTTTCCCCAGTGGGGCGGATCGATCTGCCATACTGCCTTGGGCAGTCGAGCAACTGGGCAATACCAGCCTGGCTGATATCTCCAGTTCCCAACTTGCTCAATCTCTGTCCCGTCCGCATCTCTGGTTATTCCCACGATTTTACAAGGCACCGTCCCCAAAAACTTGGGACCCTAACCTGATGAAGTCGGGCGCCATTGACACACTCATGAAGACTGAACCTTGGAAAATCTTGCACACCAAGATGCCGGATATGGGGCTTCCATCCAATCCATGGTTCACGGAATTCAAAGCGAGACTTCATGATTTCACCGTGACTCACGCTTGGGCCATCTGGGAGTCTACCCACTTCCTGTACATCTCGGCCGAGAACAAACGAGCGGACGAGTCCCTCCGCAGGTACTCCCTTGCCCGCAAGAATCGTCGGGGGCGAGCTTCCGAAGCGTGGGTCCGTCTGTGCGCGTTCATCATGGCGGGTATCCGGGATGGTGAATGTGACCTGGACCTGTTTCTCTTCCCGTTCATGCTCCATCTGCCAAACCGCAGGAGTGGATGTGCAGCGGAAGGAGGGACGTGGTATCCCGGCCTAGGTGCGTTGGATCAGACCACCTCTCTTGCTCAATCTTTGGCGGCCATTGACCGGCAAGATCCTTGGCGCAATCAATACCGCGCACGGCCCTCCGATCACCCTGGGCTTCGCGTGACTCGGCTCCGAGGCAAGTATAATCGTCGACGGGGATGAGTAGTCGGGCTTGCTTTAATTCTTCTATTTCTCTCAGTTTTCCTTTTTTAATATATCCATCTGTTCCTCTTCCGTTCCCACTCCAAACATTCACTGTTGACTACTAACCGTGGTTAGCCTCGCCAGGCCTGCTCGGGGGTCCGCCTAGAGGGGCCTTTTATTGCTGCAGGGTACTTCCTGGTTCGATCGGGCGTAGACGTCCTGTTCCCAGTCGCGGTCGTTATATTCCTTTTCCCCGGGACGGCTGGATTCGGGCGAGGGACCCTCGTCGCTAGCGGCCGGTTTGATTATCTCCGACAGTCTGTTCAACTCCCCCAATTCGCCCAACAATCCTGGATCCGAAGCGATGAGTCCGGTTTGATCTCGCATGGCCAAGGTGGCCAGATGGTCTGCGCTGTTATTCCAGTCTCGTTTGACGTGTAGCAATTCGTGTTCCTGCCACCTCCGCAAGGCGGACATAACCCGATCATTTAGCAGTCTCAGCTGCGGCGCCTTGCAATCTATCTCTCCGGTGATTTGTCGGATCACTAGGTTGGAATCACCGCATATGATGATCCGCCCCTGTGTCCGGCCGGCCAACAGATCTAGAGAAAGCAGCAGTCCTCTATACTCCGCTTCGTTCACCGTGATGCCAGGCGTGAAATCCGAGGCGGCCGCGATCGCCTTCCATTCGGGCAGCTTCCACAAAATGGCACTATAGGCCCCAACCCCTTTCTTTACACTCGCCGACCCATCGAAACTCAAAACCATTAGTTCCTCCGTGGGTCCCACTGTTGGCGGCGGCAATACGATAGTTTGTCGAGGCTGCT
>MIQA02019345.1:0-30255 GCA_001887855.2 Sclerospora graminicola
GTCCCCTGACCGGGAGTCGCGGCGTCTTCGTATACTCACATCAAGTCGCCCGTGTTTTGAACACGGTATTAAGTATTGGGAAGTGGTGAGATTTTGGCCTTCCGTGGAAGAGTGTGGAGTTATATCTGCTTTACATACACATTTGGATTCACCCTTCATTATTATTGGTTTAGCTAGCCGATTGATTATTCTCGGTCCAGCCGGCACTATCCAAACTTCAAGTATATTATTGGCTTAGCTGACCGATTGATTATTCTCGGTCCAGCCGGCACTATACAAAGCTCAAGTGTATTGCCCGACGAGCTCCCCGGTGACAATTTCCGCCAAGAAGCTACCCCTAGTCCTAACCCTCATTCCCTATCGACGGATTACACTTTCGCCTAGTCCACAAAGACAAACCACCAGTACTGACGGGTACACAAGGTGAGCTTTCAACATGCAACATCCGAGTAGTCACGATCAAGCGGATGTAAGTGACCGATCCAGCCGGCCGGATGCCGGATCGGATCATGACTCGGATGGACGGAATACCCCCTCCGATAGTCAGTCGTCTGCCCCCCCCCGTGGGTGTTTGCGTCTCAGGAAGATTTTCTGAGAGCGACTACACCACACCTTAACATTCTCCACTCCCAGTTCTTCGAATTTTCATTTGGAATTTCCATACTCTTAGGTATCTGGATGTGAATTTCACATTCTCTTTCGGTCGGAGCTTTTGGGTATGCGCTAGGCACATCGCCATGCCGCGCCGGTACCCCCCCCCCAGATTTTTGCCATAATCAAAATGATTTCCACATTGTTCAATTCCATGACTGTTGAAAATGTTACGAAATAATCCTCTCCAAAAATATGTTTGTCTCCGCGGGCAACTAACCGTGCTTTATACCGCTCGACCTTACCTTCAGCTTGGTCTTGTGGACCCATTTCGTTGGCAGGGGTTTCTTTCCTGGGTTTCTTCTTATGATCTTCCAGGTTCCAAGCTCTTCTAATGACTTCAGCTCCTCCTGTTCAGCGACCGCCTACTTTTCCGACTTTGGTCCACTGTGGGCCTCGAAATAATTGGTGGGGTCTGCAATTTTTGGCACCGTTTCATCATTTGCCATCGATGTATCCACAACAGCAACCAGTAAATTTCTGCTTTTTTTCGTCACTTGGTGGTTTCTACACGTTTCAAAATTGTCCGATTCTTCACCAATTTCCTTGGTTTTCCTTTTAGCCATAGCTGCGGCTTTGGGTGTCTTCTTCCTTACTCGGCTCGACTTTCTCGGGACAATTTGCTTCCCGGTTTCTTGCTGTCTTCCGTCACGCTTTCTGGAATCTTCGTGGGCCACTTGGCCGGTTTCATCTCCTCCTCCTTCGACGTCTGCTTCACGGAGTTCAGGTGCTTCAGGAAACTCATTTTCTGCCCCCTGTAGTAGCCTCGCCACCTTCTCGTTCGCTTCTTCGCTTAGGGTCTCAATCTGAGTCACATGTCGGGTAGTGGTGACTTCCCGGTCCTTTGGCAATAAGACTTTGAACCCCTTGGTTTCGTCGTTTTTACCGAGGATAAATGCTCGCTCGGCATGTTTAACCACAGCCTTTTTCCGCGGGTCTCTCCATACCATACACGGAGACCCGAAAACCACAATATCGCTCACAGTGGTTGGTTTACCCGTTAGCATTTGAATCGGAGGCGCTCCTCCCGGGTTCGAGTGAGTAGAACTGCAATTGAGCATATAAGTCGCATACGCAGCCGCTTCTGTCCAGAACATCAGGGGCACCCCTGATCCAAAATTCATGCACCGAACCATATTAAAAATGGTTCGGTTCATGCGTTCTGCCTTACCATTTCAGGCCGGGGTACCCGCTTTAGTAATTTGCCGGCGTACCCCCGTGCGTTTGCAAAAAAAATCCACTGTTCGAAACTCTCCTTCACCGTCGGTGCGTAAAATGTGGATCCGACAATCATTTTTTCTCGAACCAACACAAAATATGTTCAAACATCTTTGCTGCACGATCTTTTGACCGTGCAGCAAAAACCCGTACGTATTTGGAGAAATGATCGACGAAAACAACTAAAACCGGTTTCCACGTCGATCTCGTGAGGTGATGGGGCATTTTAGGTCGCTGCATATCACCCCGCCAACCCGTCAATTGGTGAATTCCTTTCCGAATCTTTTTTCGGTTATCGTGACCTTTGTGTTTTTCCTTCAGCACAGGTCAGCCAATTCGGTTGGGCATGATCCGTGATCTCGATACCCGACCTATGATCCTTAGCGAGTTTTTCTATCACGTCGTACGCCAGGTGTCCAAGGCGAGCGTGAAAGTGGTGCAGCGTCCCTTCTTGTGCGTCGTCTCCTGTTTCATTCGACACCACGTTCACCACCATGTTAGAAAAACTGTGCGACAGACTTGCCTCTTTGTAGACATACAAGCGTGCTACAAACCCAGATCCACACACTTGAATAGGAAACAAAACTTTGTTTTCTAAAACCAATTCCATTGATTTTCCAGTATCCCTTAGTATGCAACCTTTCTTGCGTAAACAACCAAGAGAAATAAGGTTCTTGGCCAATTTTGGTGCAAAAAATACTTCTGATAGTGTGATCGTAGTGCTGGTGTGCGCATTCGCCCGTCCTTTTAAGGTAACCTTGCCCACTTTTGTCACTCGCAGTCTTCCACCGTCAGGAAGTGTCAGTGCGTCTGTGTGGTAAAGCGATCTGGAAAACTGTTGAGAATGAGGTGGACCACACATGGCCGTTGATTGGTGACGATGGAACACCCATCAACTTGAGACAGTTGATGGGTGGGAAAGGCTGATCGAGCATACGACGAAAAGGTGGTGGACAACGGGTGCTCGTGATATGAAGGAATGAGCCAAGCACAGTTACTACGCCCGGTCCCAAATACCAACGGAACAGCGAAGATCACGATCGCGATCGGGATAACGTTTAGTAAGTGGAGTTCACGTGGATGTACGACAAGATCGGCAGAGACAAGTTAAGATACTGCAGCAACGGTGACGTGGCACGTCAGAGACAGTTATCGGGCCGAACTATGAACAGTGCAGATGTTGAAGGTGAATTTGAAGTTCCGGCCCGATCGGCCGAGCCAACTGATTATACCACAAGATACGAAGATCAGATGTGGAATGGGATGGGGCATGTGGAATGGCGAGTCGTGCGAGTAATGTCAAGTCAAGGCAAGTGATGATGACCGATGGATTTGTCCAAGGATGACGTGAGAAGGCCCGATCAGGCCCGATCGGCTGAAATCGGTGTGATATGGTTACCCCGACAGGAGATGAAGGGCAGGAGTATGGCTGAGCGGGCGAATAAAGTCGTTGTGATGGCGACCCAGAGAGTTTCCGAAGTGATCTAGGGCTGATCGCCCTGATCACTACCCGATCATTCGGCTGATCGCTATGCCGATCATGATTAGGGCTGATCAGCCCCAAACCGGCGTCCAGACGCTAAGGCAGGTGAAGTTCTCGGTTAAGTCGGGCTGGATATGAAGTGAGCAGGTGTCAGAGAGGCAGATATCAAGTGTTTTCCAAGTTGTTTATCGAAAGATCGGGATGGTTGAAGATCGTTATAGAAGTCCGACAGTGATCAGGGCAGAAGTGGTACAGATCAGCTTGAAGGTGCAGCCAGGATGGGTAAGGTGGTGCTATGCAACCGTGCGACGAAGCGAACAGGGTCGAAGTATAAATCAGGCACATGAGTTGGTGTATGGTACACTAGGTATAGGACATTGCATATATAATAACAGGTTTTGATTTTCCCCCTAAGCAAAGAGTCGCTCCGCCACGTGTAGCGGTCATTGGGAGCACAGGGTTAACTAGTCCCCGCTCGCTCAACTTAATTCCCGGTTAAGACGCGCTTAGACGCATTTTGGCTTACCGGAAGACCCCCGACGGGTTTGTTTAGGTGATCAAGCCTCACCGCCCACGCGCACGTGTTTGGAACACGTTATTAATATTGGAAAAGGTTTTGTGGAGATAACGTTTGTGGATTACTGTGGAAGATCGTGGTTTGATCGCGTTTTCTTGGTTTCTTGTTATCTCTCCTCTCATTGGCTGGCCTGATCGGACGAACTTTCCCGATCAGTGCCTAGATACTGATTAAGTATCGACCCCAACCCGTTCTCCGGTGAAGATTTCCACCCGAGGACACCCCCCGTCTCGAGAAGGTCAAACCCTCCGACCTGATCAAGATCATCCTTTTCGTCACTGAGTCCACCTAAGTGAGTGTAACCACCCCCGATCAACGGGTACACAAGGTGAGATGAAGTTAAACATAGATCCTGACGAGCATGAAGACCGGCCAGATGACCGGGAGGATCAGATCAGTCACCACAGTGGTGATTCATCTGATTCAGATGCTGATCAGGATCGACGGAGTACCCCCTCCGATAGTTGGTCGTCCGGGCCAGTGGGTATCCGGATTCCACCCAAGACTTCGGTCATGGATTTGGAAATCGGCTCCACCACAATGGTGCGCGTGCCCGGATCACTTGGTGACTCAGGATATCACCGTGATTCCTTTGATGATGAAAAAGATGTGAAAATCAAAGTGGAGGAAACTTTTTCGGGTGTATTGAAGGAAGGCGTATCGCCTCCGATGCTGTCCATTTCTAAAGGAAGCGATGATCGACCTGGTTTGGTGGAGTGCCAGGTCGAGATTAAAGATGAAATAACTCCCCACATGGCCCCGATCGGGGCCGATCTGGGTTATAGTAAAGTTGACTATAACCCAGGAAAGGATCGAGGTGTTAACCTTGATCCTATGCATAAGAAGAAAATGGAAAAAGACAGAAAAAACATGGGGGCGGATCATTGCGATCCACCTAAAAAATATGTGAAACCCAAACCGAAGATCTTCGAGGAAGACGAAGAGAAGGTCGAGCCAGCCGAGAAGACCACTGTCCAAGATGTGGAACGACTGTTCTATCTTCGAGAGTTTCACAAGTTCCTGGTTACCAACCAAGTGATGAAGATCATTAAGCCTAAGATCATCGGGAAGCTTGAAGGTCGAGCGACCCGGCCGGTGATCACAGGCAGTCAACTTGATCTGATCAGGAACCTCTTGGCGCAGATCGACGAGGTTGGCTTCACTACTGGTGCCTTCGACGCGAATATGTTATTCGATCTGGATCAAGAGACGATCAGAGAAGCTATGACCACCCTGTATGATCATCTTGCCTCGTTACTAGGGGCGAACCCAGTGGTTCAGTCGCCGATCGCGGATCCTTCGCACCGATCACAGTTGGTTGAATATCCTATGGATATTGAGTCGATATATCAATCGTCATCACAATCTGGAGCGGCCTCCACCGACTCCTCGGTTGGAAAAACACGTATGACGTTGGGCCCGAAAGGGATCAAGCAGATTGACCCCAAGATCGAGTCGCAGAACAGGAAAAGGAAGCCTGAACCTGGTCGAGTCGGATCAGATGATAGTTTTGAAGATGCTCAAGAAGTTCCACAGAACAATCCGACTCCCAGCAGTGACCCTACCAACATACCGGAGGTCCCAGAGCAAATGAGAACCATGTTCGCGACTATGATGAACCGATTTGCGAGTGAACAATATGGATTACCTCAGTACACACCTGGGCAAGGACAACCATGGCGATCAGCATCAAACATGAATCAGTCCGCTGAGAAACCGGTCAAGAGACCCATGGACGTGGATATGGAATCGGTCCGATCGGCTGGAGTTGTTCGATCGATATGCCAGGCCGATCACCAAGATCGATTTCACAGATCACCCTCACGGAGTGATGTGGACATGGAGTCAGAAGGAGAGATCAGTCAACATTTCGATCCGGATGATTTGGATAGTGAGATGCCACGTAGGGAGAATATGGCTTCCGCGCAGGCATTTGACAGTGATTCCGGAACGATCACTCGAGTGCGAATATCGGCGATCTCGGAATTAAAAGATTTCACCGGCAAGGATATGGATGAGGATCAGGCTAGAGCTTGGTTGAGTCGGACTAAATCAGCCTTTTTGAGAGACAAGACACCTGAAGGTGAAAGATGTCTGATCTTCGCTGATCTAATGAAAGGTCCGGCCAAGAACTGGCTTAAGCAGCTGAGTCGAGAAGTGCGTTTAAAGTGGCCTCGATTGTGTGAAGAATTTGAAGAGCAATATTGCAACTCGGGGGTGTCTGTCGCGAGACAATATTACCACATGAAGAAAAGATCAGACGAAACGCCGATCGAATACTTACATCGGTTGAATGTTGCTGGTCTACGCGCAAAAATGCCGATCAAGGACCCACGACACCCGGATATAGCTCGCGAGCATGTCGAACACTTTATTGGCACTCTGGATAATCGTGATCTGGCTGATCAGCTAACCCTGCTCCGTATAAAGGATTCGGAGCAATTGGAACTGACTCTGAGGACGCTGCAGCGAGCCAAAAGTCGACAGCCCAAGGTCGAGGTAGGATCGAACCGGTACCGGTCGAAACCACATCCGGACCAGGGCAAGATACCAGCGGCACGACCAGCCAGAGCAATTCGGATGATCACGAAAGAATCGGACAGTTCCGGTTCGGAAGAGGAAAGTGGTCAATCAAGTCTGAGCTCGGACGAGGAACAGTATCGTCATATCTTTACGACGGAGCCAGTGTATCGCCCGAGATCATCGACTAACGGCATGGATGGACGGAAACCTGGTGGGATTCAACCTGATCAGGACCGATCTCGTAAGAAATGTGTGCATTGTGGGTCGACCAGACATGGAGATCGTGATTGCTGGAAAAGAATTACGTGTGGAAAATGTGATCGTAAAGGTCACCCTTCTGATCATTGTTTTTTCGTATGCAAAACTTGTGGGAAGATTCACGACGCTGGTGCCTGCCCTATTGAAGAATTTTTCAATCTGATGCGCAAGTGGTATGTGCCGACTAAACATGCTGGCATGCTTCCACCAGATGTCGAGAAGATGTTAAACTAGATCGCTCGCCAGGTTGGAATCTGGTTCGAGCCGAGCGATCTACGTTCTGCATTTATGCATATGTCGGTAGCGGAGATAAGTTTGAGGAAAAGAAGATAACCGACAATACATGTTCTAATTCAAATTGCATCGATCGATGTCCGATCCACAGTCTCAGAGTGGATGAATATTCCCGATCGGACGTGATCATGGAGTTGGATCTACTGCCCGGTGAATCCCGAGGATACTGGAAGTATCACTCTCCCGACAAGTGGTTTAAACAGGCAAAAGCTAATGGAAAGATCAACAACAAAAAAGCCACTATTCTATTTGACTCTGGGGTAGAAGTCTCGATCATCGACTCCGCCTTTGCTCGTAAGGTGGGATGTCATATAGACAGTACCCAGAGGCAAGAATGTTTTGGGATCGGCGAAAGTTCATACATGACGGAAGGACGATCACGTGTTAAAATCACCTTGGCAGGATCCCTGGTCTACTATTTCAACGCTTGGGTTGGCCGGTTAGCCGGTCAAGACGCGATACTGGGAATGGATTTTATGGTACCAGCCGGTATACGACTTGACCTGTCTCATGGAACCCTGACTCTGCCGGATGAGGTGCAGATTCAGTTATCCGGCCGACGCCCTTTATATGGTACTCATGTACGGATGCTTAAAATGGGTCAGTACGAGAACATCGGGGTGTCCCGATCAGTCGATGTGATGATTCGGCCGAGCGATCGGCAACAGAAATTGTGGCTAACCCGTGGTGAACGATGGGTACCAACGTTCGTTAAGGGTATCGGCAGATCAAGTTACATCAGGGTTACGAATATATCCGATCAGCCGCTGATCGTTCACGAAGACATGATCTTAGGGATGTGGTTACCCGAAGGAAAAGTACCTCGACAGATTGGGTATGTCTTAGTGGGATCACGAAGATATATTGAATAGCAGAATCTAGCTTATCAAGCCACCACAGACCTGATTAGTGACAAAGACTTAGCGGATGAAGATACCTCACCTATGGTCGAGAAGCCGGAATATTCTACGCTGACCAAGCTGCTGATCAGGAGACCGCCGATCGAAGCGATAGGGGAGAGCCGGGTCAAAAAAGGTCCACAAATATTGAATATTATTAGACCCGGCTCACCGAAGACAGCGGATCCAGAGAGAGACAATGATGGTGAGGAGTTCAGGAACGATCTTGAGAAGAAAAAGGAGGATGAACCTGCCGAAGTCATTACGGAGGAAAGTGAACCCGAAGTAGATCACCAGTCGGATGACTTACAAGGGGCGACTCAAGATGATACCGATCAGGAAAAGGCAGATCAGGTAGATGAACAAGTGTGTATACATGAAGGTGGTGATCAGTACATTGAAGGTATCGAGAAGCAGATGGCCGTTTTACCGGAAGTATCGCCCAATATGCCAGAAGTCACCATGGAAGATCTACAGGTCGGTGATCCCGAAGTGAACACTCCCGAGCAGATCGATCAGCTAAAGAAGATCATCTGGAAGAGGCGTCACTTACTGATGGGGAAAGGTAACGCCCTACCCCCAGCCGCATTCGGAGCTGTTTGTGATATAGACGTGGGAAATGCGAGGCCGATCGCTCAGCGTTGTCGTAAAGTTGCACCTCAATACCGGGAAAAGTTATCCGATTTGATCAAGGGCTTGTTGAGTACAAAAATCATCCGACCGTCAACATCGCAGTGGGCATCACCGATCGTGATTGTGATAAAAAAGAACGGGGTCGATATTCGATTGTGTATCGACTATAGAATGGTGAATCGCCTCACGAAGTTGATGGTCTATCCGATGCCCCTGATCAATGATTTACTAGAAGATCTGGATAAAGTTTTATGGTTTTGCTCGCTGGATATGGCTAGTGGTTTCTGGGTGGTTTCGATGACTGATCGTGCTCGAGAGATCTCGGCTTTCGTTACACCTTTCGGACTTTTTGAATGGAATCGGATGCCGTTTGGATTAAAGAATGCCCCACAGATCTATCAGAGACTGATTGACAATGCTCTCTATGGGTATTTCCAGATCAGTGCTGATCGAGAAGCCACCGATCTACATGATGTGTTTACGGAGGGCGAACCGGACCAAGATCAGGGCCGATCAGTGTTGGGAAGGCGATCATACATAGATGACATCTTGGTCACAGCAACATCCTGGGATATGCTATGCGATAAGGTCGAACGCTCCTGAACACCTGCGAGCGCTGGGATTTATCGATCAGTGTGGTCAAGAGTTTCTGGGGTCAACCCAAGGTCGCCTACCTCGGCCATAACGTGTCGATCCAAGGTTTGGAAGCAAACCCAAAAGATCTGGCTGCTCTCAGCAACCTACCTTTTCCCCGATCACTGAAGGCTATGCAGTCCTTTCTCGGATCTCTGAATTACTATAGCCGGTTTATCGAAGATTTCTCAATTTACGCCGCTATACTATATGAACTGAAGGAAGTGGATTATCATGGGCTACGAGAACGTGATCGGGTAGGAAGATCACCAAGTGAGACTGATCACGAAACCGAAGTTACTGAAACGGATCTCAAGACTGGATCACTGATCGATCGAACTGTGCCAGGGTCAGAGGACCATATGAAGCGAGCTATGGTAGCTTTCAGTATGTTGAAGGCGAAGATGATCTCGACGCCGATACTGAAACACTTCGATCCGGAGAAGATTCCCGTGGTGATCCTATATGCCAGTAAATGGGCAATATCGGCCGCACTGGTTCAAGATCACGACGGAATTTATTGCCCGGTGACGTTCACAAGCCGAACATTAAAACCGAACGAAGTCAACTATGGTATTGTGGATAAAGAAGTGCCAGCATTATTACGTGTATTGGATGTTTGTTACTCTATGCTGGTAACTAGATCGATTAAAGTATTATCCAGGCGATCTAGTTTGGCGTGGTTACTGTCAGCGAATGGTTTAGACGGGAGACTGGGGCGATGGGCAGCTTTGTTATCTCAGTGGACCTTGGAGATCCATCAAGTGCACCAAGGGCGAAGAAGAAATTCTTGGAACACTAGCAGCCAGCATCACGCCCCGATCAGAAGTCGATGAAGCCCTGATCGAGGTCGCTCCTCGGAAGCAACCACGAGAGAATTGATCACTATACCCCCACCGATCGTCGGCTCGGAGGAAAATCTGATCGTTGTAAGTTTTGACGGATCAGCGAGTGTGAAGAAAGGCGTGGGGGCGTATAGCGCGTTGTTGTGGAAATTGCCAGAATGGACTGTTATATCTGCTGGTTCAGACTATACTCCGGGTATCACGGTCAATGAGGCCGAATATCGTGGTCTGCTGTTAGGTTTGGATCTCTTGCGAGAGCAAAAGATCGGAAGAGTAATCATATGCGGAGATTCAAACCTGGTAATTCGGCAGATCACTGGAGAGATCGATTGCAAAGCACCGCGTTTGAAGTTGCTGAACGATCGCGTTATAAAAGCTTTACGTGGATGGCCAAGTCATGATCTTTTACATGTGAAAAACGTGATTGGAATCGGAGTGCAGATCATCTAGCCACTATGGCCATGTGTGATCAGACCGGATTGATAGTTACTGATCAAGCATTGTTGGAGGAATTGGTGGAGATCAATAGGCTGCCCGAGCTGATTCATGCGGAAGATAAAAAGGAAGCAGCCCAGATCTCGATCATGACGAGATCACGAGCCAGATCACCACCTAACAGGTCACTCTCTCGAGAAAGCCTAACAGAAGAAATAGTACAGGAGATGCGGATCGAAAGAATTCTCAAGGCACAAGACGAAGAAAAATGGATCGTTGACTTGAAGGCGTTTCTGAATGGAGATCTGGAGAAGTTGAGCCAGGGTGAAGCAAAAGATTGTGCTAAGATCGCGTCCAACTATGAGATCGACGAAAATGATCTATTGTTTTACTATGTTCAAGCTGATCAGGCCGATGCAGATCTGGACCGATCGGCAAGGCTCGTGATCCCGGAGACTTTACAAGCTGATATCTTACACCATTATCATGTCAGTTTGGAGGGTGGCCACCAGGGCGTAGGTCGAACGTATCACAGGATTCGCAAACATTTTCATTGGAGAAGCTTATATCGAAGTATACAAAAGTTTGTCGGAACGTGTACGGATTGCGAAACTGGAAAAGGTATGCCAAACATCCGGGGTAGATCACCTGGAAATATCCAGGCGACCTACCCTTCCAAGTGATAGCGATGGATCACATACCGTCCCTGCCAAAATCGTTCAAGGGCAACCAGGAGTCCCAATAGTCTGGGTTGACACATTGTGACAGATCAGCCAAAGGTAATGGTCGAACAGGTGGAGATCAAGGTGGTTGAGCTGGTTCAGAGTCAATGGATATATATATACGTATAATGCACGAGAACTACATTTGCATACATGTGAACGATCGATATACAAGATGGAGACAATATTGGGACCTGGATATGAAGTGTGGATATGGAACGTGAAAGTTATCAAGAAGCTGTTGTGATATATTAATGATTACGAAAGGAACGAAACGGAAGATGGTTGTCACGACAATCACGGGCCATACTTCGTGCGCAGACGAGAAACCGTAAACGCTGGATGTTCCATGGGGCTTGATTGGTACTGGTTCCACCAGGGCTCTTGGCGATCGGCCAAGCTCAAGGCATCACGCAACGTGATCAGTGCCGGGTGTCCATAGCCAGGATACCACTCCCCGCCGTCGGCCTTGAGGCCTCGCGGTTCCGCCCGGCGAACAGGCAGGTGCAGCACGGCAGGAAACAAGAAAAAGTCCAGGTCGCACTCTCCGCGTTGAATCCCATTGACCACATGGTCGCAGATCGCGGCCCAGGCAGCCCCGGCTTTGGTGCATCGGCGCTTGCGAGGATGATAATAATGCTCAAGCCCACGCGTCTTTACGCATCGCCGCCGTGATCGGGAAATGGTGGGTCGTCTCCCATATCGCTTGAACATGCTCTTGATAATACAGGGCCAGACGTCCTTGCAGATCGACAAACCAGGGGCGACTGGGAAATTCCAACGCGGGTATAGGCGTCATGAGGACATCCCAAGGGTTTGAATCGATCAGAAGCTCGATGACCCCCTGGTCAGCACACTCGGTTGCCATTGCGTGTCCTAGGGCGCCGACGACCTAATTGGAAAAATCCATCCTGGCGGACGGGACCACAAGCGAGGGACGAGTTTGCGCCTCACCGAAAGAACCAGAGGCGTCAGATCCCATACTTGATCGGCACTCCAGGGTCGTCGAGTCATCATGTGAGCAGGCGACGGTTTGCCCTGCATAACGACGTATAGATCCATGAACCGTTGATTCGGATCATAGCTATAGTCGTCCTGCTCGATCGACGACTTGCTTGCTGGAATGAAGACGCCCGTGAAGTTGGGCGGTCGGGTGGTCAGCGTCGTATTTGCGGGTGGAGGAATGCTGGGAACAGCCGAAGCCGGTTGCCTCTCCTCAAGATCATCTTCGTCCTCGCCATCGGAGTCAAGTAAAGCGACGGCCCGGGTCAGCGAAGTTACGCCAGAAAGGGTCGCCACTGGGGCTCGAGGATCAGCGCTGCGTGATCGGGCCAGAGCAGATAGCGTCCTTTCGTCCAGATCAGTCGACTTGTCGTCCGAATCAACAATAAGACGAGAGCGCTTGGCGGGAGCCACCTTCTGCTTCGATGAGCTTGCCCGTTTACGCTTGCAGATTCAGGGTCGAGGAGACTGATCTCGACGCTAGCGGTAAACGGGGTGAAGTAGGCGCAGAAGTCGATGCAGTGCTGATCACGGGCTGATCAGCACCATGGGTCGGCGAGGAAGCGACGGAGAACGTGGGCGATGGCGGGGCAGACTCGGGAGGTTGCGACGGTGTCCCAGACGGAGCAAGAGAGCTGATCAGCTCAGGAAATCGTTGCAAAGCCGTCCGAAGCGACTCCGAATCGGTGTTCGGGTCGGTCCACCTATCCATGGTCTTGACCGCAATCTTCCTCAACTCGACGTTACGTTGGGTCCAGGCGCGATCATCGAGCTCTAGGGTTTCAAGTTTAACTCGAGCAAGATTAAGCTCGCGCCGACGATCTTCAGCTTCTTGTCGACTCTCGCATAACATTCTCTGTATGTTGGCGCGGCCGAGACGTGAATCTGAAAGCTGCTTCACCAGGAGCTGGACCTGCTCATCTGAGTAACGCATCTCGACTTCCAGATGCTCCACGTCCTCAGCAGTACGAATCTTGTCATGAAGCAGCTGATCATGGTCGAGACGGTGATCATCGAGCTGTTGCAGATGACCCACCATCTCGACCATTGAACCCTTCATCGCCTCGATGCGTTCGTCTGGAAGCAAACATGGAAAGTCATATACAGATCGCAGAAGAAACAAATGGGATGAGCATACCTTGATCGCGAACAGTAACAGTCAGCGAACAGATCAGCGACTGTAGAGAGGCGACGGTATCCGAAGGCTTGGAGAGGCGCAGAGCAGCGAGGTCAGCTGACAGCTGATCACGCTTCATCGTCAGACTCTGGACGCGGCCTGTCATGTCTTGCAGATCTCGGTCAAGTCTGTCGCGATCTAATCGTAGAGCCGATAGCTGGCTAGCCAAATCGGCAGAATCACGTTCCAGGGTATCGATAACGACCCGACGGTCGAATAACTCGGCATTAAGCGCCCGATTGGTATCATATAGGGAAACCAACTCGGGAATTGCGCTTCGGAGTTCCAACCGTAATCGGCTAGCTTCCATGGACCCCAACGTGAGTGGACCAGATCCCTCCACTAGACGAGCTAGCTGTTCCAAGTAACTGACAGGGCGATCTGAGGAAGGCCGAGCGGGAAGACTCCAAGGCGGACGATACGAAGTCAGGGTCGTCGTTGGACGGATGAGACTGGTCGTGATCGGTGCCGCGGTCGTGATCGGGGTTGTTGCTGGATTAGCCGAACTTGAACTGGGGGGTGAGTCAGTGATCGGAAGGGCAGCCGAAGATGCCGGAGATTGAAGGGAAGATCGTCTCGAGTCAGCCATGGGTAGTCGCTAAAGAGGAAATTTGGAAATGAATAAGTCGAACTGCAGTCGTTGCGCGGCTGCAGTTTGGCTCAGGGGCGGCTGTGTTAAAGCGATCAGAAAAATGTTGAGAATGAGGTGGACCACACATGGCCGTTGATTGGTGACGATGGAACACCCATCAACGTGAGACAGTTGATGGGTGGGAAAGGCTGATCGAGCATACGACCAAAAGGTAGTGGACAACGGGTGCTCGTGATATGAAGGAATGAGCCAAGCACAGTTACTACGCCCGGTCCCAAATACCAACGGAACAGCGAAGATCACGATCGCGATCGGGATAACGTTTAGTAAGTGGAGTTCACGTGGATGTACGACAAGATCGGCAGAGACAAGTTAAGATACCGCAGCAACGGTGACGTGGCACGTCAGAGACAGTTATCGGGCCGAACTATGAACAGTGCAGATGTTGAAGGTGAATTTGAAGTTCCGGCCCGATCGGCCAAGCCAACCGATTATACCACAAAATACGAAGATCAGATGTGGAATGGAATGGGGCATGTGGAATGGCGAGTCGTGCGAGTAATGTCAAGTCAAGGCAAGTGATGATGACCGATGGATTTGTCCAAGGATGACGTGAGAAGGCCCGATCAGGCCCGATCGGCTGAAATCGGTGTGATATGGTTACCCCGACAGGAGATGAAGGGCAGGAGTATGGCTGAGCGGGCGGATAAAGTCGTTGTGATGGTGACCCAGAGAGTTTCCGAAGTGATCTAGGGCTGATCGCCCTGATCACTACCCGATCACTTGGCTGATCGCTATGCCGATCATGATCAGGGCTGATCAGCTTCAAACCGGCGTCCAGACGCGAAGGCAGGTGAAGTTCTCAGTTAAGCCGGGCTTGATATGAAGTGAACAAGTGTCCGAAGGGCAGATCTCAAGTGGTTTCCAAGTTGTTTATCGAAGATCGGAATGGTTGAAGATCGTTATAGGAGTCCGGTCGTGATCAGGGCAGAAGTGGTACAGATCAGCTTGAAGGGTGCAACCAGGATGGGCAAGGTGGTGCTATGCAACCGTGCGACGAAGTGAATAAGGTCGAAGTATAAATCAGGCATGAGTTGGTGTATGGTACACTAGGTATAGGACATTGCATATATAATAACAGGTTTTGATTTTCCCCCTAAGCAAAGAGTCGCTCCGCCACGTGTGCGGTCATTGGGAGCACAGGGTTGATTAGTCCCCTCTTGCTCAACTATTTCCCGGTTAAGACGCGCTTAGACGCATTTTGGCTTACCGGAAGACCCCCGACGGGTTTGTTTAGGTGATCAAGCCTCACCGCCCACGCGCACGTGTTTAGAACACGTTATTAATATTGGAAAAGGTTTTGTGGAGATAACGTCTGTGGAGTACTGTGGAAGATCGTGGTTTGATCGCGTTTTCTTGGTTTCTTGTTATCTCTCTCTCTCATTGGCTGGCCTGATCGGACGAACTTTCCCGATCAGTGCCTAGATACTGATTAAGTATCGACCCCAACCCGTTCTCCGGTGAAGATTTCCACCCGAGGACACCCCCCGTCTCGAGAAGGTCATCCCCTTCGACCTGATCAAGATCATCGTTTTCGTCACCGAGTCCACCTGAGTGAGTGTAACCACCCCCGATCAACGGGTACACAAGGTGAGATGAAGTTGAACATAGCTCCTGACGCGCATGACGCCCGGGAGGATCAGATCAGTCACCATAATGGTGATTCATCTGATTCTGATGCTGATCAAGATCGACGGAGTACCCCCTCCGATAGTTGGTCGTCCGGGCCAGTGGGTATCCGGATTCCACCCAAGACTTCTGTCATGGATTTGGAAATCGGCTCCACCACATCTGCATCAGTGCAATTGTTCGGATCTTGCAATAGTCTTTCGTCGGAAATAATATTTCTGCTAGCACCACTGTCGACAATCCATAAGTTGTCGTCAGTGTCTAGCATGTTTCCGAAATTTCCACTTGCACCACAATTTTCTACTCCTGTAGCGAGCGCAAGGCGTTGCTCGGACATCTAACGTTTTCACCACGTCCTTTTCAGTCATTCCTTTTGAAATGTCGTCGGGTTCCTTGATTGGGGCAGTCTTTCCGTATGTGCCACGGCTGTAGCAGACGCTCTTATGCCCATTTTCATTCACTGCATTCACGACAATTCTTCCGGTCTTCTTGAACTTTTGTGTATCATCGTCGATCTCTTGCGCCCACGCCTCTAGTTCCTACGCATGCTGTATGTAGTCTTGTATCTGTGGGTTGTATCTCACCAGCAGAGCAAGCTTAAGCCTTGGGGCAGCATACTTGACGATATTTTCCACAATCAGACGTTTCTTTGACTCGCTTTCGTTAGCCAGAGTCACGAGATACAGAAAATGTTTCGTCCACGACCTTTTAGGGTCTTTCTCAGCCGCAAAGAGGGTGGCAGCTTGGTGATGCGTGATGTGAACTTTAAACGCCGTCAACAACTGCTCCAAAATGAAATCAAGTGTCGGGTTGATTTGCCACCAGGTACCAATGTAAGCCTGAATGTGACCTTTAATCGTTCATTCCATGCGAAACCGGACGACAGTTCCGCTATTTCCACGGCTTCAATAAACAGGTAGGCCTACTGCCTGAAACCTGAGCCGAGCCCGGGGTAAATTTCCACGCCCGAGAAATTTTGAATCGTTAGTTTAGGTATCTTCGTACCCCCCACCATCCCGGCCGGATGTCCAAACATATTTACTTGGGGGACAATACCTGCCGCCATGCCGTGTGGGCCCATTCCTGGCGGCTGTCCTGGTGCTTCTTCTCCGGCACCACCACGCATCGCTTCCCGTGCAGCAGCATCTTCACCGCTTAGATCGTTGAGCGTCATCTTCATTCCGAAAGGGCCTTGGTTTTTAGTGTGTCTCGAAAAACACTAGCATACTCCGAGCTCTTGTTGGAGCCTGGAGATGTGCTTGGAGCCGATCCAGTTGATCTGGCCTCCTCTACGGCTTCAAGACGCATGTCGATACGTTTTAGGTACTCTAGTACCGTTTCCATGTCTGCATTTGGCTTTTCAGCCTTTACTTCCTCCATAATCCACGAGAAAAAGCTTATAAATAAGCGAAAAATGTTCAGTCAAACGAAAGAAAAACCGTAAACTTCTTCCGTCACGAGAGGAAGAAACAACTTGGTTACAGTGAGAACAAAAACCACTTAGCCGAGACGTAGTCGTAACCACTCCACTTATCCACGAAAAATGCGAAAGTGCGAAAACAATTAGGACAATTAAAAATAACTTCGAAACACTTGGTTAAGGCGCGTAAACCTTGGTCTCATAACCTGTAAGAAATAGCGCGGCGTGCTTGTCGCTCCTACGAGCGCGGACGTTTCTTAGGCCGATGAGAGCTTCTAAGTAGTCCAATGCGCGCTTGCCGTTTACAGCCGATTAGAGCTGTCAAACGGTGCTATTTGGTCGGTGACTTGTTGTTAGCCAAGTCGGAGGTCTTTCGCGTAAAAGCCTCAACCTGCGTGTTGCGTGACTGACTATTTAACGTAAAATTGAAAAGTGTATTATTATAAAAGGGTACCCACTAGTTCACACCCCTTTTTGCTACGTGTCCACCACTTTGTACCATAAAGAAGGTACATGCGTACCGTATAGATTGAAGAAATATCTATATGACATGCGCACAGGTCCGTCATTTTTAACCGTATTTGCAGCCAAAGGGAGTGCAACGATTTCTCCTCAAAAGCTGAGAATATCTTCTCTGCATTTGACGATTTTTTTGTGCAAATCACGCATTCAAAAATGATCGACTTAAGGGGTGTAGTCACTAAAAATGCAAAAGCTAAGAGCTGCGAGGGCACTGTCAAGTAATCAATTAAGGTACGTTATTGAGACAAAGCTTCTGTTGTGGAGTCGATACGATTTAAATACTTTTATTACCTAATTGTAACTACTTTTTGACCCTTTTTATTGTATGAACCACAATCCTCTAAAGGACTGCCAACCCGCTTCTCATTTGGCCACAAAGTTTTGTTATACCGTAATAGACATGTTATAGATAACACAAATGTGCAGTAGAAACCACCTCAATAAGAGACTGTTACTTAAGACAAGTTCACTTTCACAACCTCTCAACACAGATAATGAGTAGTATTGTAATTTTCAAACGACAAAATTTAATACCCAAAAGCTTTTTAAATGCACGGTCATAATTGATCTCCTCTCTAAAACGATAACCCGTACTTTATTGAGTGAGCTCCAAAATGATCCAAATATAGGGATGTAACTTGGAGCAAGTTTGATATTTGTGACATGTCCCTTACGGTATTGCGCCATATTCCTTCTAAGGATGTGATTGGAAGATATTACTAATTTTTTAAAGGGCGCTGATTGGTCAGCTCTGGGGGTGTGGTCCATTTATCAAAAGGGTGTGGTCCAGCTATCAGCGCCCATATTTAATATATATATACACTTAAGAGATTAATTAATAAACTAATTAGTCTTTACTTATATTTTATCTAAGGTAAACTAAGGAGGACCAAATTTACGTTTGGTCTACTCAATTGCACGCTTCGTCACTGCAATTTCACAGTGAACCCGTGTAACGTGTAACAGTTACCCTGTTACAACTTCACTCAAAATGGGTGTTAAAAACGAAGTTGAATCGTGATGGTGTGGTAAAGTGACTTATAAAGTAATGTAAAGTACTTTCCATAGGGCGCATTCTGATTGGCAGAAATACGGACCAAGGGCGCGGACACCGGATAGCCGCCGCCGAGCATATCTACAAGCGGTCGGACGGCGCCAGGCTTGGAATCAGGCCGAGCGAACGTGACAAAGAGCGTGGATAGTTGGGCAGGCGGGCTAAGCGGACGGGAAGACCGCGGACGTTGGACGGCCGAGTGGCAGATTGGTGGCGGGTTGTTCGGAAAGTATGAGTGAAAGGAGCCTGAAAGAAGATGAGTGTTCTAGTGGATGAAGGAGGCTCCCGGATCAGATGAGAAGCTGCCAAGGAATTGCTAGCGCCAGCGGCCAAGGGGCTCGGATGGATGGCCATCTGGCCGGGCCGGCCGGGTACAATGTACCAGCCGGACTGGTACCAGCTGGGTTCGGTGTACCGGCCGGGTTGGTACTCGGTGTACCGGCCGGGTTGGTACCATCTGGGGTTGGCCAGGCAGGTACACAAAGTCGGATTTAACCGGGCTACTTCGGGTATGGCACATGACTGGTCAGACGGGTTATTTGGGGTAGGTTACACAAAAGGGAGTATTGGATATAGGATAAATCAGTATACGTTTCGCTTTCTTAGACACAAGTCGCTTTCATTGGTTCACAGCAGAGGGCTAACAAGTTCCCCTCTTGCTGCTATTGGTTTACCCGGGGAAGGTTAAGTTAACCCACCGGAAGTCCCCTGACCGGGAGTCGCGGCGTCTTCGTATACTCACCTCAAGTCGCCCGTGTTTTGAACACGGGATTAAGTATTGGGAAGTGGTGACATTTTGGCCTTCTGTGGAAGAGTGTGGAGTTGTATCTGCCTCATATACACATTGGGATTCGCCCTTCATTGTTATTGGTTTAGCTGGCCGATTGATTATTCTCGGTCCAGCCGGCACTATACAAACTCCAAGTGTATTGCCAGACGAGCTCCCCGGTGACGATTTCCGCCCAGGAGCTACCCTAGTCCTAACCCTCATCTCCCTATTGGACGGATCTACACTTTTCGCCCTAGGGTCCACCAGGAGAGCTAACCACCCAGTACTGACGGGTACACAAGGTGAGCTTTCAACATGCAACATCCGAGTAGTCACGATCAAGCGGATGGAAGTGACCGATCCAGCCGGCCAGATGCCGGATCGGATCATGACTAGGATGAACGGAGTACCCCCTCCGACAGTCAGTCGTCTGGGCCCCCCGTGGGTGTTCGCATCTCAGGAAGAATTTCTGAGAGCGACTACACCACAATGGTGCGCGTGCCCGGATCTCTTGGTGACCCTGGATATCACCGCGAGTCCCTAGTGGGCGAAAGACCTCAACCTGTCAAATTTGTTGAAGATGTTGTGTCGGGTGCATTGGGGGAAGGCATATCGCCCCCAATGCTGCTGAAGATGGAAGGATGCGATGGTCGCCTCGGATTGGGGGAGTTCGAGGTTGACATTAAAGAAGAAGTTACTCCCCTAGAGGCTCCGCCGGGGCGGATTACGGTACTACCTACTGCAGTGCCGGCCGCTACACGGATGGAGCCGGATCGGACTATGGTGCAAGTCGCCATAGTCCGAGGAAGGATCATGGTTCCGACCATGATCCTAACAAACAAATGCATATTATGGATATAAAAGAAAAAATTAAGGAAGAAGAAGCTGAAGTCGGATACGACCGGAGTGGGAAGCCGGCCGGATCGGGACCAAGTCGCGATCGGGCCCCCCTACCCCTAAAAAGACCGGATTGGCAGGAATCGGATTATCCGACCCACAAAGATAAGCCGCGTTTCGAAGAGGAAGAAGAGAAGCAGGACGGCCTATCGACGGATATAGACTTGGAGCGTGCTTTCCATCTTCACGAGTTGGGGCAATTCTTGCGGACGGATAAGGTACTAAAAATAACACGGCCGAAGATCATAGGCGGATTGAAAGGTCCCGTCTCTCCCCCAACTCTCTCAGACGGCCACGTGTCCCTTCTTAGAGGACTATTCGATCAGCTCAAACAAGCCGGCATTAACACAGGCGTGTTTGATCCGAACGAGTTGTTTGATCTGAAGATGGACAAGTTGAAGGAGGCGTCCAGCGCCCTGCACGACCACTTGGTACCTCTAGTGGGTTGCTCGCCGCCGTCGAAGAAGATGACAGCTACGACTGGAGTGGCGCCGTCCACGCCGCCGGCAACAAGCAGACCGGCCGGGAAACACTCAGGCTCTTCGCAGTACGAGTCTGCCCCTTCGGAAGCGGACTCATCTGATTCATCGGTGGGTATCACCCGCATGACGCTTGGCCCAAGGGGGGCAGCGCGTGTGGCGACAGCCATGAGACTTGGAGGACGTGAGGATCCGGGTACGCCCGAGCGAAAGAACGCCGGCCAGTACAGCGTACAGGCCTGGCGGACAGCGACGGCGGATCCAGAACCGAAGAAGGAAGACGAAGACGCGGATGGGCGAATTAAGAAGGAATGCCAATCTGGCAGCCCGGCTGCCCCTCAAGCCGCCCCTCAAGTCGCTCCTCAGGTGCCGGATCACCTGCAAAACATGTTCTCGACGATGATGGAGCGATACTTGGAAGAGCAACGTCGGCTGAGCGCCAGCCGCGGCAGCCCGAAGTCACCGGACCAGCCAGCTCGTCGTGGAACGCAGGCCTCCGAACCAGTCCAGTACTATGCGAAGGAGCCGAGTGACGAAGACATGGAGTCGGTGCAGTCCAAGCAGAGTGAACCCCAGGCCGCCCCGCCGAGCCACCAAACAGGTCGCCGGACCGGACGTCGGCCAACGAATAGGAAGCTGTCTCTCAGCGACGTGGATATGAAATCCGTCAAGTCGGCCAAGTACCATTACGATCCGGATGACCGGGATCTGGGGATGGCCCGCCGAGCCCACATGGCCTCGGCCCAAGCGTTTGATGCGGATTCAAGAGCAATCACGAGGGTGCGAATGTCGGCCACGTCCGAGCTGAAAGACTTCACCGGACGCGACACGGACGAGGACCAAGCCCGAGGATGGCTGAGCAAGACGAAGTCTGCTTTTCTCAGAGACCGGACGTCGGACTATGAGAAATGCCTGATCTTTGGAGATTTGATGAAAGGTCTAGCAAAAAACTGGTTCCAACAGCTCAGCCGGGAAATCCGAGGAAACTGGGGGGGATTGGCCGGTGCGTTCGAGGAACAATACTGTGGATCTGGAACATCGGCGGCACGTCAATATTTTTTCACACCAAGAAGCGGGCGGATGAGACCCCCCTGGAGTATCTCCATCGTTTAAATGTCGCTGGCATGAGAGCGGATATCCCCGTCAAAGAAGATGCCAGCCGGTCGGAAGCCGCCCGTGAACATGTAGAACATTTCATCAGCACGTTGGACGATCGGGAGCTGGCAGACCAGCTGGCGTTACTGCGGTTGAAGAATACGACGGAGCTAGAATTGACGTTGCGCACCTACCTAAGGGCGAAGAAGCGAGGCCCCAAGGCGGCAGTTGGAACCGGCCGTTTCAAGTCCCGATTTAACGCGGATCAAGGAGGCCGGCCGCCATCTACCAGGACGGCCCGAGCCGTCCGCATGGTCGCCCGAGAGTCAGACGCGACCAGCTCGGAAGAGGAGTATCAACGATCCGGGGGCGAGTCTGAGGAGGAACAGTATCGGTACCTTTTCTCGGCAGAAGCCAGTCAGCCGTCCAGGCTGCCAGCCGGGTCCAGTCAGCCGAAGGGTTTTCCGGCTCGAACTGACCAGGATTACCCCAGGCGCAAGTGCACCCACTGTGGGTCCATCAAGCATGACGACCGGAGCTGTTGGAAGCGGCTGACGTGCAAGAAGTGCGAGAGGAAGGGACACCCGGCGGAACACTGCCTGTTTACGTGTAAGACTTGCGGGGAGGTGCACGAGGCGGGACTGTGCCCCATTGAAGAATTCTACAACCAGATGAAGAAGTGGTACGTCCCGACCAAGCATGCTGGAATGTTGCCGCCCGGGGTGGAAAATATGTTAAACTAGATCGCTCGCCAGGTTGGAATCTGGTTCGAGCCGAGCGGCCTAGTGTAAGTATCTATGCATATGTGGGTAAGGAGGATAATCAAGAAGCAAAGCAAAGCGTAACCGACAATAAATGTAAGTTTGACGATTACGTCATCCGGTCTCCGGCCGGCACGGCTGACCCCTTCCTGGTGAGCAGTATATGGACGGATGAGTATTCCCCGTCTGAAGTGCGTATGGAATTGAACCTGTTACCTGGCGAGTCGCGAGGTTATTGGAAATATCATTCGCCGGGTAAATGGTTCAAGCAGGCCAAGGCGGATGGGAAATCAATAACCAGAAAGCTACCATGCTGTTCGACTCTGGCGCGGAAGTGTCTATCGTAGACACCACCTTTGCTCGTAAGGTGGGGTGTGAGATAGACGAGACGAAGCGGCAGGAATGTATCGGCATTGGATAAAGTTCATACATGACCCAAGGAAGGACAAGAGTCAAGATTACGTTAGCTGGGTCTTTGGTATATTACTTTACCGCCTGGGTAGGCAAGCTGGCCGGGCAGGATGCAATTCTGGGCATGGACTTTATGGTCCCGGCCGGCATACGGCTGGACTTATCGCATGGAACATTGACGTTGCCGGATGAGGTACAGATCCAGCTGGCCGGCCGGTGGCCCTTATACGGTACCCATGTCCAGTTCCTCAAGTTAGGTCAGTTTGTAACGGTGCCAGTTGGAAAAACGGTGGAAGTAATGGTACGACCACACGACAGGCGGAGTAAGTTATGGTTGACAAGCGGCGAGTGCTGGGTACCATCGTTTGTTAAAGGGGGTGGTCATCTCAACTCTATAAGCGTGACCAACATCTCTGAAAGACCCCTCACCTTGCATGAAGACGTGATCACTGGAATGCGGCTGGCCGAGGACAAAGTACCCCGCCGGCCGGGCTATGTCACTATTGGCTCAAGACGCTATATCGAGTGGCAAAACCTGGCTTTTCAGGCAACCACCGATCTGGTCAGCGAAGAGGAAGGAGTAGAAGAGGACCAGACTCCGATGGTGGATAAACCCGAGTACCGGACCCCTTCTAAAATATTGACGCGGAGCCGGCCGTCGCCGGATCCGGCTGAACGTATTGGCCGAGGCTATGCCCCGATCGCGGAACGGTTTTGCCCACCCAGAGGAAGACCGACGAACGACGGAATCGGGAGAAGGGACAAAGCAGAGTCATATGTGAGGATAACCCCGATGGCGGATGGTATGATGACCGAGGTAAAGGCGGATCGACCCAGCCGGCCGATCGAAATTCGGAAATGGCCGAAGGCGGATCGACCCAGCCGGGTGATCTAAATTCGGAAATAGCCGAAGGCGGATCGACCCAGCCGACCGATCAAAATTCGGAAATAGCCGAAGGCGGATCGACCCAGCCGACCGATCAAAATGCCGAAGCAGCCGAAGCTGACCAAGTCTGCATTCATGAAGGGGGCGAGCTATATGTTGAAGGCATGGAGGATCAGATGGCGGTGCTACCTGAGGTAACTCCCTGTCCCCCAGCGGTTACTATTGACGATCTACAAGTGGGAGACCCGGATGTGAACACCCCGGAAGAGATCGGCAGATTGAAGGATATTATATGGAAAAGGCGACATCTGCTGATCGGACCAGGAAACGCACTTCCTCCGGCCGCCCATGGGGCGGTATGTGATATTGATGTGGGAGGCGCCAAGCCGGTCGCACAGAGATGCCGAAGAGTCGCCCCCCAATATCGGGAAAAGCTGTCAGAGCTTATCAAGGGTTTGCTGGCCACCAAGATAATTCAGCCGTCCACCTCGCCATGGGCTTCGCCCATTGTAATTATTATCAAGAAGAATGGGGTGGATATAAGGTTGTGTATTGACTACCGGCTGGTGAACCGGCTGACTAAGCTGATGGTTTACCCGATGCCGTTGATAAACGATTTGCTGGAGGACTTGGATAAAGTTTTGTGGTATTGCTCATTGGACATGGCCAGCGGATTCTGGGTGGTCTCTATGACCGATCGTGCACGGGAGATCTCTGCGTTCGTGACGCCCTTCGGGTTGTTCGAGTGGAACCGGATGCCGTTCGGTCTGAAGAATGCCCCGCAGATTTATCAACGGTTGATAGATAACGCGCTGTACGGACACTTCAAGATCAAGGCGGATCAAGATCCGGCTCTGGTCGGGGATGTGTTCGCCGAAGGTGACCCGGACCCCGACCCAAAACCTTCAGTTTTGGGGCGGCGGTCTTACATTGATGACATTCTCGTTACGGCAACTACCTGGGATTTACTGTGTGACAAAGTGGAGAAGTTGATGATTACGTGTGAAAAGTGGAATCTTTCGATTAGTGTGGTTAAGAGTTTCTGGGGAAAGACTAAGGTGACCTATTTGGGTCATCAAGTTTCGATTGCCGGATTGGAGGCTAATCCGAAGGATTTGGAGTCCTTGAGTAATCTGCCTTTCCCGCGATCCCTAAAGGCTATGCAATCCTTTTTGGGCAGCCTGAATTATTACAGTCGGTTCATCGAGGATTTCGCAGTCTATGCGGCGGTTTTGTATGAATTACGGGAGGTGGATTACCATAAGCTGAGAGAGCAGGATAGGCAAGCGGAGACGCGAGCCGGGCCGGCAATATCAGCCAATGGGATGCCGCCCTTGTCAGCTATTTCGGCCAATGATAAGGCGCCCTTTTTGCCCCGACAGGCGGCCGGCCCGGACGACCACATGACCCGAGCGATGGTGGCCTTTGGTATGTTAAAGGCGAAGATGGCGACTACACCGGTCCTGAAACATTTCGATGTGAACAAGATTCCAGTGGTCATCATCTACGCTAACAAATGGGCCATCTCGGCCGCCCTCGTTCAAGATCATGACGGAGTGTACTGTCCTGTGACATTCACCAGCCGGACCCTGAAGGCTAATGAAGATAATTACGGATTGGTGGATAAAGAAGTTTTGGCTTTATTGCGGATCTTGGATGTGTGTTATACTATGTTGGTGTCTCGGCCTATCAAGGTACTATCCAGACGGTCGACCCTATCATGGCTCCTGACAGCGAATGGAATTGACGGCCGGCTGGGTAGATGGGCGGCTCTGCTGTCTCAGTGGTCCCTCGAAGTGATTAAGTGTACTAAGGGAGAAGAGGAAATACTGGGCACGCTGGCTGCCAGCATTACCCCAAGGGCAGAAGTGGAGGAAGCACTGATAGCGATCGCGCCTCGGAAGCAGCCTCGACAAACCATCGTATTACCACCGCCAACAGTGGGACCCACGGAGGAACTAATGGTTTTGAGTTTTGACGGGTCGGCGAGTGTAAAGAAGGGGGTCGGGGCCTATAGTGCTATTGTGTGGAAGTTGCCCGAATGGAAAGTGGTCGCGGCCGCCTCGGATTTCACGCCTGGCATAACGGTGAACGAAGCGGAGTACAAGGGGCTTTTACTTTGCCTAGATCTGTTGGCTGGCCGGACGCAGGGGCGGATCATCATATGTGGTGATTCCAATCTGGTGATCCGGCAAATCACAGGAGAGATAGATTGCAAGGCGCCCCGGCTGAGATTGTTGAATGATCGGGTTATGTCCGCCTTGCGGAGATGGCCGGAGCACGAATTGCTACACGTCAAACGAGAGTGGAATAACAGCGCAGACCATCTGGCCACCTTGGCCATGCGAGATCAGAGCGGTCTCACCGTTTCAGATCCAGGGTTGTTAGACGGATTGGCGGAGGTGAACAGGTTATCAGAAATAATTAAACCGGCCGCAAGATACGAGAACCACTCGCCCGGATCCCGCCGGCCCGTAGAAGAGGAATATGGCGACCGTGACGGGGAACAGGACGTTCACACCCGATCGGACCAAGAGATGCCCTTCGGCAATAAAAGGTCTCTCTAGGCGGACCCCCAAGCGGGCTGGACGAGACTAACCACGGTTAGTAGTCAAAAGTAAATGCTTGGAGTGGGAACGAAAGTGGCACGGATGGATATATTGAAGGAGAAACAAGAGAAATAAAAGAATTAAAGTAAGCCCGATTGCTCATCCCTGTGGATGGCTGTACTTGCCGGGGAGCCGAGTCACTTGAAGTCCAGGGTGGTCGGAGGGCCGTGTGCGGTACTGGTTGCACCAAGGATCTTGCTGGTCAATGGCCTCCAGAGATTCGGAAAGGGAGGTAGTCTGATCCCGCGCGCCCAGGCCGGGGTACCACGTCCCTCCTTCCGCTGCATTTCCGCACCTACGGTTCGGTCGATGGAGCATGAACGGGAAGAGAAACAGGTCCAAGTCACAGTTACCATCCCGGATACCCTCCATGATAAACGTACACAGACGGACCCACGCCTCGGAAGCTCGCCCCCGACGATTCTTCCGGGCAAGGGAGTACTTGCGGAGAGATTCGTCCACTCGCTTGTCCTCTGCAGAGATGTACAGGAAGTGGGTAGACTCCCAGATGGCCCAAGCATGAGCCACAGTGAAATCCTGAAATCTCGCCTTACATTCCGTGAACCATGGGCTGGACGGAAGTCCCATATCTGGCATCTTGGTGTTCAGGATTTTCCAAGGTTTGGTCTTCATGAGTGCGTCGATGGCGCCCGACCCCATCAGGTCAGGACGCCAAGTCGTTAATGAAGGCGTCTTGTGGGATCGAGGGAACAACCAGAGAGGCGGACGGGATAGGGAGTGAGCGAGCTGGGAACTGGAGATATCAGCGAGACTGGTATTTCTCAGCTGCTCGACTGGCCAAGGTAGGATGGCGGACCGATCCGCCCCACTGGGGAAGCGCCCGCCCGGTAACCACAGAAGCGGAAGTTTAGGAAAAGAGGGCGCAGGGGGTAGAGTGCTCTTCCGGATCTTGGGTTTGGCCGCCGGCCGGTGGGGTCGACGTTTGGGACGTGGCCCGGCCGGAGCTGATCGCCGGGTTTTGGCCGGAGTCTGGGAGAGAGGTGCTTCTGGATCGCTCAGGTCGGGAGGAGATAACCACTGATCAGGGATGTCCTCGTCGTTGTCTTCCACTTTCTCCTCGGCCACTCCGTTGGAACTCGAGGTACGGGCGACCTGATCGGCCAGGGTGTCGACAGTGCCGGGAGGCAAGGATGGATCAGACGGCTCATGTTCCCCGGAGCCAAGCCTGCCGGCGGCGGAGTCGGCAGATCGATAATCTGATCGGGTTTCATTTGACCCGTCGTTCGCCCAACGGAACTGGAGGGGTGGCGACGGGTATCCGCGCGAGAGCGGGATAACGCGACACATACTTGTTGGTCATCGTAATCCTCGTCTTCTTCGTCATCATCATAGATGCACGAAGGGGAGGACGGCCCCGAGTCTGAGGAATAATTAGACGGAGGGCTGATTCGGGTGCCGGATGGCGACGTGGCCGCTGACCCGGATGGCGACGCGGCCGGACCGGATTCCGAGTCCTCTTCAGAGCTAGAGGATGAACCAGGGGTGAGACCAGTTCTACCTGGTGTGAAAGGGGGAGATGCATCAGCGGGCCGCCTCGCGAACAAGCTGTCATCGCTGTTCGACCCGTGTTCTCCCTCGCTGTCCGACTTGCCTGGAGGACATTAGCGCGAGGGTGGGGATTCGCTCTTCTTCCTCCGTTTGGGCGGGTCAGCACCGGCCAAGGGAGGGCTAGAGCTGGCTGGACGTTTTTGGCCCCCCGATCCTACCGAGGCGGACGAAGAGTCTGAACCGGCAAGGGGCGATTTAGGGCCGGCAGGAAGTTCCTCAGGTTCCGACTCTGCTGCAGCGGGCAACTGGGATGATTTCGGCGGAGAAGTTTTCCACTGATCCACCATCCCCAAGACAGACAAGACGGATTCCCGTACATTGAGAGGAGCTTGCAAAAGAGGAGCGGCCTGGCTTCGAGTCGTTTCGAGCTGGTCTTGAAGTTCACACAACAAGGACCTAAAACGATCCTCTTTATCCAGCATGGTATGGCAAACACGGTCCGCCCGAGCCAGTATGGCATGGGCGTCGGAATTTTCTTGACGGGCCTGGTAGAGCTCAGACCGCAACTCCTGTTGCCGGGAAGTAGTTTCCTGCAGCTGCCGCTCCAGATCCGAGATTTGGCGGAGGGCCTGGGCGTGGGAGTCGCGCAAGTGGTTTCGGTTGTCCCGCACTTTATCTAAGTCTTGGGACACCTGGCGGAGTCGGGCACGAAGGTGCGAAAGTTCTCGGGACATGTCAGGGATCTTAGCGGACTGCTGCTTCAGCTGTTCCAGCTGTTGGACTGCGGAGCGACAAGGACATGGAGACTGTAAGCGACTGGGTCACAACACAAGAGGAGAAGAGGCACTTACGCTGAAGCTTTGATCTGTGGACCAATTCCTGATTGGCAGTCCGGAGGGGCTCAACGACGTCTTCCAGCATGCGGAGACGGTTTCGCTCTTCCGTCAGGATGGCGACTTGACCCTCGAGATCGGTCACCTTTTTCTGAAGACCACTTGTTCCCGGAGAAGGACTCCGAACGGCAGCTTCATCGGCCCGGCGGTTGGCAGCGGCGAGTTGTCGGACCAAGTCAGCCTGGATGTGCTCCAAGCTATCCACTTGGGCGGTCAACATCTCCAGCCTTTTCTCCATCCCCGCCGTTTCGGAGATGGGGGCGGATGGCGCGGCGGCTTGCTGTAGAGCGTCCGTAAGCTGACCCACAATGGCCCTGAGGCGGGCCACCTCATCCTCCGCTTTTTGACGACTGAGTTTCAGCTCAGCGATCCGGGGGTTCATGCGGTCCAGCATCGCACAAGAAGTCTTGAAACTCTGAGACAGAGCTTCATAGTCGGCCCGACAGGATTGAAGCTCCGCCCGAAGGGAAGAGACGACGGCCTTCAATCCGTCCCGGTCGCCGCAAGCCTGGCCGTGGACGCGGAGTGCAGCTTCGGCGTCGGCGGTCGACAGCACCAGATCGGGAGTAAGGGACGATTTCGGCGGTTTTGCGACTTCCACCCCGCTGGCGGGCGAGTCGTCGTCCACGAGAACGAGACGACAGACGTTGTCCATGTCGATTTGCAAAACTGGAAATAAAGTCAACATCTGTGGACGTGCTTGCCAGCCGGTGGGGAGACCGACCGGGTTCACAAAAATCAATATAAATTAGTGGACGACGTACCAAAGCGGGGCATAGATGAGCAGTATCAGATCAATTGGGTTCGGGTGAGATCGTGCCTCAACCGTTGTGCGGCCGTGACGCGACTCAGGGGCGGCTGTGGTAAAGTGACTTATGAAGTAATGTAAAGTAGTTTCCAAAGGGCGCATTCTGATTGGCAGAAATACGGACCAAGGGCGCGGACACCGGATAGCCGCCGCCGAGCATACCTACAAGCGGCCGGACGGCGTCAGGCTTGGAATCAGGCCGAGCGAACGTGACAAAGAGCGTGGATAGTTGGGCAGGCGGGCTAAGCGGACGGGAAGACCGCGGACGTTGGACGGCCGAGTGGCAGATTGGTGGCGGGTTGTTCGGAAAGTATGAGTGAAAGGAGCCTGAAAGAAGATGAGTGTTCTAGTGGATGAAGGAGGCACCCGGATCGGATAAGAAGCTGCCAAGGAATTGCTAGCGCCAGCGGCCAAGGGGCTCGGATGGATGGCCATCCGACCGAGCCGGCCGGGTACAATGTACCAGCCGGACTGGTACCAGCTGGGTTCGGTGTACCGGCCGGTTTGGTAC
>MIQA02019347.1:0-12019 GCA_001887855.2 Sclerospora graminicola
GGTGTCTTATCTCTCAAGAAGGCAGATTTAGTCCGACTCAACCAGGCTCTCGCCTGATCATCATCCATATCCTTACCGGTGAAATCTTTTAATTCAGAGATTGCCGACATCCGAACTCGAGTGATTGTTCCAGAGTCACTATCAAATGCCTGTGCCGAGGCCATATTTGCCCTACGAGACATCTCCATATCCAAATCATCCGGATCAAAATGTTGACTGATCCCTCCATCTGATTCCATATCCACATCACTACGTGGAGGTGATCTATGGAGTCGATCTTGGTGACCGACCTGGCATATCGATCGAACAATTCCGGCCGATCGAACTGATTCCATATCCACGTCCACGGGTCTCTTGACCGGTTTCTCAGCGGATTGATTCATGTTTGATGCTGATCGCCATGGTTGTCCTTGCCCAGGTGTGTACTGAGGTAATCCATATTGTTCGCTCGCAAATCGGTTCATCATAGTCGCGAACATGGTTCTCGTTTGCTCTGGGATCTCCGGTATGTTGGTATGACCAGTGCTGGGAGTCGGATTATTCTGTGGCACTTCCTGAGCATCTTCAAAACTATCGTCCGATCCGACTCGACCAGGTTCAGGCTTCCTCTTCCTGTTCTGTGACTCGATCTTGGGGTCGATCTGCTTGATCCCTTTCGGGCCCAACGTCATACGTGTGATCCCAACCGAGGAGTCGGTGGAGGCCGCTCCAGATTGTGATGACGATTGATATATCGACTCAATATCCATAGGATATTCAACCAACTGAGATCGGTGCGAAGGATCCGCGATCTACGACTGGACCACTGGGTTAGCCCCTAGTAACGAGGCAAGGTGATCATACCGAATTGTCATAGCTTCTCTGATCGTCCCTTGATCCAGATCAAACAGCATATTCGCGTTGAAGGCACCAGTAGTGAAGCCAACTTCGTCGATCTGCGCGAAGAGGTTTCTGATCAGATCAAGTTGGCTGCCTGTGATCACCGGCCGGGTCGCTCAACCTTCAAGCTTCCCGATGATCTTAGGTTTAATGATCATCATCACTCGGTTGGTAGCCACGAACTTGTGAAACTCTCGAAGATAGAACAGTCGTTCCACATCCTGGACAGTGGTCTTCTCGGCTGGTTCGATCTTCTCTTCGTCTTCCTCGAAGATCTTCGGTTTAGGTTTCACATATTTCTTAGGTGGATCACAATGATCCGCCCCCATGTTTTTTCTGTCTTTTTCCATTTTCTTCTTATGCATAGGATCAAGGTTAACACCTCGATCCTTTCCTGGGTTATAGTCAACTTTACTATAACCCAGATGGCCCCGATCGGGGCCATATGGGGAGTTGTTTCATCTTTAATCTCGACCTGGCACTCCACCAGACCAGGCCGACCATCGCTTCCTTTAGATATGGACAGCATCGGAGGCGATACGCCTTCCTCCAATACACCCGAAAAAGTTTCCTCCACTTTGATTTTCACATCTTTTTCATCATCAAAGGAATCACGGTGATATCCTGAGTCACCAAGTGATCCGGACACGCGCACCATTGTGGTGGAGCCGATTTCCAAATCCATGACCGAAGTCTTGGGCGGAATCCGGATACCCACTAGCCCGGACGACCAACTATCGGAGGGGGTACTCCGTCGATACTGATCAGCATCAGAATCAGATGAATCACCATTGTGGTGACTGATCTGATCCTCCCGGTCATCTGGCCGGTCTTCATGCGCGTCAGGATCTATGTTTATCTTCATCTCACCTTGTGTACCCGTTGATCGGGGGTGATTACACTCACTTAGGTGGACTCGGTGACGAAAACGATGATCTTGATCAGATCGGAGGGGGTGACCTTCTCGAGACGGGGGGTGGAAATCTTCACCGGAGAACGGGTTGGGGTCGATACTTAATCAGTATCTAGGCACTGATCAGGAAAGTTCGTCTGATCAGGCCAGCCAATGAGAGAGAGATATAACGAAACCAAGAAAACGCGATCAATCCACGATCTTCCACAGTAATCCACAAACGTTATCTCCACAAAACCTTTTCCAATATTATTGACGTGTTCCAAACACGTGTGCGTTGAGGGTGAGGTTTGATCACCTAAAACAAACCCGTCGGGGGTCTTCCGGTAAGCCAAAATGCGTCTAAGCGCGTCTTAACCGGGAATTAGTTGAGCAAGAGGGGACTAATCAACCCTGTGCTCCCAATGACCGCAACACGTGGCGGAGCGACTCTTTGCTTTAGGGGGTAAATCAAAACCTGTTATTATATATGCAATGTCCTATACCTGTGTACCGTACATCAACTCATGCCTGACTTATACTTCGAACTATTTACTTCGTCGCACGGTTGCGTAACACCACCTTGCCCATCCTGGCTGCACCTTCAAGCTGATCTGTACCACTTCTGCCCTGATCACGACCCGACTCTTCGAAAGATCTTCAACCCGTCCCGATCTTCGACAAACGACCTTGAAACCACTTGGGATCTGCTCTTCTAACACTTGTCCACTTCATATTCAGCCCGACTAAACCGAGAACTTTACTTGCCTTTGCATCTGAACGCTGATCAGAGGCTGATCAGCCCTGATCACGATCGGCATAGTGATCAGCCGAGTGATCAGGTGGTGATCAGGCCGATCAGCCCTTGATCACCTCGGGAACGCTCTGGGTCATCATCATCACGACTCAATTCATCTGCTAAGCCATACTTCCGACCTCCATACCCCGTCAGGGCAACCATATCACACTGACTTCATCCGATCAGGCCTGATCGGGCCTGATCGGGGCCTTCCGCATCTTTCCTGGACGAATCCATCGGTGATCATCATTCACACAACCCGTCACTTCACACAACCCGTCACTCCACATCCCGACTTCATTCCACATCTAATCTTCATTTATCGGACATAATCGGCCGATCAGGCCGTAACTTCGTGTCATGATCAACTTCCACCACTATATCATTCATAGATCGGCTAAACGGCTGTCCCTGACGCGTCATGTCAACAGTTGCTCACCTCGTTTTACATCCACGGGAACTCCACTTAGTAATTGAGATAACGATCTTGATCGTGATCTCCATCGTTCCATCAGTGTCTGGGACTGGGCGTAATGACAGTACTTGGCTGATTTCTTCACCTCGTGAATACCCGTTGTCCGCCACCTTTTCATCGTAACTGTGATCGGCCTTTCCCACCCATCAACCGTCATATGTTGATGGGTGTTCCATCGTCACCAATCAACGGCCACGTGTGGTCCACTTCATTCTCAATATTTTCTGATCGCTTTACCACAACCCCGAGAGATCGATTCGAAAACCGGTATATGATCAACTTCGTTGATTATAAATCGAATTTCATACGAGTACTACCAGGAACAGAGCAGCTAAACTCTTCGAGCATTTCTTATCTTTTTTCGAACGACAGTACAATTGCAAGATAGTTGTACTTAGAACCGATGACGGTTTGGAGGACAGAAATGTGGATGAATTTGGCAAAAACACTGGAGTTATTCGACAAGTTAGCGAAGCAAATAACCAGTGGAGAAATGCAAGGCAGAACGAATGCATCGAAGCATTATGGACATGACCAGATGTATAGAGTCTTCGTGTGGTCTTAGCCTCGCATTTTGGAGTGATGCCGTACAATACGCGGCATACATCATAAATCGGAACCCTACTAAGGCAAATCCGAAAGCTATGACGCCTTTGGAACTACTTAGTGGGACTAAACCAAATTTGGGCAAGCTCATCGCATTTGGATCTCTATGCAGCGTCTACAAAATTCCGGGAAAGACTTCGTTAGCACATCGTTCGCAAGTCGGAGTTATTTTTTAGGTCAAAGCGAAGAAGTCAAGGGTTTCAAGGTATATGTAAAGGAAGAGGAGAAGGATGTGGCAACACAACATGTCAAACAATTGAAAGACTGGATGAAAAGCAAAACGAGCAGGTACGCCGAAGTCTGAAGAAAAATCAAAGGAAAGAAGTAGAAAAACGAAAAATTCCGATACACGAGCAAAACGTGTCGATAAGCCAGTGAAAAAAGCATGGCAACGCGAGCTATATGCAACCCAAAGCTACGTCAAGAAGAAGAAAGACAAAGAGCTCATCGATACCAGGGACATCATGCAAGAGTCTGGAAAAGAAGCAAATAAGGAAGTATAGGAAGCTCCGGATTATATTAGAAGTCACGAAACAGTAAACTTTGTGTCGGAAATGGACCCAAAAGATTTCAGTCAAGCGATGAAAAGTGAAAACAGATTGAAATGGATTGATGCGGTAAACGAAGAAATTGAAGCGTTAGAAAGGAACGTCGATTGTCAAATTTAGGACATGCGAAAGGACTGTCGCCCACTGCACCCAAAATGGGTTTTCAAGACCAAGGGTTGGTTACGACGGAAATATAGAGCGCACAAGGCCTGCCTACTTGCATGTGGAAACGAGCAGAGGTTTGGTCTCGACTATTTTTTACTTTCGCTGCGGCTATTGAAATGGGCACCATCAAATTAATCTGGGCTCTGTCTACGATATGGGGGGTATGCGTTAAGCATGGAGATATACCTATCGTCTATGTTAAGGCATTGAAAAACTAATACGACATTTATCTTACATCCCGCAGGGCATGGATCTTGTTGCAAGAGGTTACGACAAGGATCGATCAAGAAGAAAGTATTTCTGCACAAAAATCTCTACGGACTGAAGCAAGCAAGTCGACTATGGGATCGCTTGATACAGTCGAAACTAATCGATTTAAGTTTCAACCGAAGCCTTACCGATATGTGTTTATATTTCAAGATGAACGAGGATGAGACTACAGTTGTCGGAGTTTACGTAGATCATCCGCTTGTGACTAGTACATGTACACATGAAAAACTCGTGGATATAAATCGATGGCTGATCTGGAGATCAAAAACCTTGGAAAAGTTACGAAATTTCTCGTATGCGGATGAAGTTCGACAAGAATGAGGGCTACACGCTCGATCAAGAAGCCATGATTAGAAATTCACTGCGGGATTTTGGACTAGAAAATTGGAACCCAGTCAAAATACTTATCAGTAACGAATACAATGACTTGAACATGGAATCGACAGATGTCAACTGGAACTTAGCAAAGAAGATTGCCAAACATCTGATGGGAACAAATAATTTCCAGTTTTACGTGGAAGTTGGAATGAACCAAGAAAACAAGATTATTTTTGATGAATATAGCGATGCGGACTACGCACCTTCAAAAGAAGACAGGAAATCAACTACTGGAGGCATCGTCAAGGTAAACAATATCATCGTGAGCTAGATCTGCAAGAAACAGGGCGGCGTCGTGTTATCGACAATTAAAGCAGAGTCTTACGCAGCCTCTAAGGTGGAGGTTATTTCGAGATTCTAATGGAAATCGGTTTGAATGTTACGAACTCGATGACTATCTTCATTGACAACCAAGCGGCAATCAAGGCGAATTCAGACAATGTTGCATTTTCGCAACTAAAACATAATGACATAAGGTTGAAATGCATAGTTTAGAAATTAAATAATGGAGATATCGAACCTAATTAATGCGACATACGGAATGATTGATGACATATTGACGAAGGCGCCGCCATATTCATTTGCGCGACTATATCGGAATAAAGCAAAATTTGCAATGAGAAGGAGTGTTGGAATTTGAAGTCTTAATGTCAAAGTTACATCTTTATTGTCTGGGTAATTATACGGGATAATTAACTGCCGACATGGATAACTTTTGACAAAAAGGTAAAATGCTAGTAATTTTGGCACTGCGATATTTTAACTAGAGTTACGTATCAAATGTTGCAAAACGGATGAGACGACGCAGGAAACTACCAAGGAAGAGCGGTAAGAATAGTAAAATCTAGGAAGGATGAAACTAAATACCGATACATGTAGTAGGTTAGATTTAATCACTTCTCAATATATATTCAATTCCAAGCAAGTAATCTTGTTTGGTTATTCATCTTTCTACCCAAGCATCTTTCAAGACAAGTGGATCATTTACGCATATTGAATGACCAAGTTTCCTACCAATACAAATGGATGCAAACAAACAGAAATCTTCACTGCGGCTCACGTCGTGTCATTTTGGACTCATAACCTGTTCGCTGGCGTTGTTTGCTTGCATACTTAACGCGATGAAAACTCGGGCGACGTTAACGTGAATAGAGTATACTCTGGTCAATAATGTGTTCGACCCAATAGTAGAGAAAGTAAACAAGATTACTTGTTTAATATAGATAGTATATTGAAAAGTGCATATCCTATATCATGTATCGGTTCTTTGTTTTATCTATTCCTGACGTATATAGAGGCAGCGCCCTACATCGCGCGTTTCCAGAGACGTTACGTCGATTTTTGTAATAGATGTTACTAAACCTTAAAGTTAAAATTTCGCAATGCTAAAATACTTCGAATTGTTACAAATTACGTTTTGTAAGAAAAGGGTACTACTCATGAAAATAGTTGAAATAAGTTACCAGGACTAAGAGCATCGTGCTATTGCTATTTTTATTCAAAAAATGGTAATTTATCGCTAATAGCGCACTTCTGCTAGCCAGCCGTTACGCCCATGCAATTTTAAGCCAAAAAGTATCTGATCTAGAAAGAACAGCAGATCTATTCGTGTACCGTAGATTTTAAATACAAAACCCAAGTAATCTGCAATTACCAATATTCCCCTCTTGCGACACTTCGCACAAGGTATCATACTTCGACTTCAATGATACCCACCTGACTCATGTGAAGTGGATTTGGTTGAGCGATATCGGAAGCGTTAGGGAAAATCTAACGTTTCTATTACACGATATCGAAGCTCTAACTTCCTTTTTTCGTACTGGTCTCAAATAAAAAGTCTCGACTTATGCTGGTGTTGCATTTTGGATTTTGGAGTCCAAGAAGTTGGTTGGAGCGACGATTTTAATTGTAGTGTGAGGGCAAGTTAGCCTATTGTCGTGGTGTTGCTGAATGCTTAAAGCAATCATGTTTATACTCATTGGTTTAGTGTTCCTAAAGGTAGATATGAAGTCATCTTTACATTCAGACGTTGAAGCCACTCATGGAAAAGCGGTACAACGACCGCATGGTGAAGTATTTCAGAATGTCTTGATGGGATTCACCATATCTGGGAATAATCCGGCTTTGCTTCTATCCTACACCAGCGCCATTGCATCAGGTGAGGTTTTCTTTGTATTCCCTGATTGTGTTGGGAGCTTAGTTTTATACTATTTGACTGAAAAGTGTACGGGACTGGCATGCTTGAGCTCATTGTATTCTTGGCCATTGTGTTTGCAGTCTGTGTTTGTTGCGGTGTTTCGACGTTGTTTTACTTGCTACCTTCTTTATTTAAAAAGCACAAACATGCTTGTGATGGGTGCTAATAACCAATTTTATGCTTAAACCATTGCGTATATGTTGTATTTATTGTGACGCAGTTAGCGTCGTAAAATATTTTGGTTATACGCTGCAATATTTATTCACTAGCTTATATTATACTATATTGTAGGCAAGTGAGAGAGTAAGACGTAGGACAAAGGCATAGTACAACCAAAATAGGGACAGGCTATGCGAAAGTGCATTAGTCATGTCTCGCAAACAAATTGACTAACCCAGAGATAGGAATACAAAGAATAAGAGAAAAGTAGGCTAGGCGACGTAAGCCACAATGGGTGGCTCAGAGCGTTTAAGGGGTCCATGCGTGAACCCCAATGTAAACAATCTCACTTCACATTTTACTCTCAACGAACAACTTAACCTGAAAAAACGACAACATCTACCAATCAAAGCATTCTACTCAAGCTCGCGCACCCAATTATTACACCAATCACGCAGCCTATTGTGACATAGTAGCACTTATTGGTCGATATCCTCTGCAAATCCAGATTCAGAAATGTAGAGTGGCCACATAGTGGGGAGCTCTTTTTGCACTTTTTCAAGAAAACACGCTAACCTGAGTCGTACTTTACGAGGAGGGCTACAGACGTCCCGTTTTTAAACAATCTTCTACACTTAGTAGCTGGTTGGTGTGGTTACGAAGTTGTGTGGCACACACATTGGAGACTCCGACGTTGGGCCTGTGGTTTAGTGTGCTTTTTAAGTGCCTGTCCCGCTTTCGCACTAGTGAGTATCAATCTCATTTAGCTGCCCACTAACTTACGTTAGATCCACACCCGTTGCTACTAAGTTGTGGTAGTCTTTTTGAGTATTGGATGAGAAAGCGTAAAACCCGTGAACCAGAAAACCCTTTTCAAATCAATTCGGAGTGCTTAACGCAAAGGCACGCAAAACTTGATAAACTCCGATACGACCTGTGGTTAATGGCTCTTAAGCAGCAGAAACTCGTTAAGCAAATTCGAGACGAGATTCCTGACTCGTTTAACCACGAAACCCGTAATCTGATTCATTCAACTTCCAATATCTTGTTATACCACATAGTCAAGGTGGAAGAGGTCATAACGAACACTTGGGATCACTCGGTTAAGCGCTTCCAGAACACCAAGGTAACCAAGAAGGCTAGAAACTAGATAGGTTAATTCGAAAGTTTCTAGAATAGGTTTGCATTAAGTTCGATAGCTTAGATTTGTAGTTTTCAGGCTCCGAGTTCAGTTCGATACTTTTTAAGAATTAGAATTTTCTTGATTTACACGCTGTGAAGTCCAACTTCTCATGTCTGGTCGTCGTACCAGAGAAGTTGAGCGTGAATCACCGAATCAACGCCCGCGTCAACAAAGTCAAATGAACGACACACCCAACGTAGAGCGAGCCCGCTCTGCGTCACGCACGCGTGTTTCTGCAAGTGCACAACAAGAAGCAACCAGAGAAGCGAAGCAAAATGGTCAAGGAAACGCAATACCGACGCAAGCGCCAGCTTCTGCCCCGGCGCCTGCCGCACATCCTTCTGCTCCTCAGCAAGGGTTCTACCCTGCAGATCCATCCGTCATTCAACAATTGGTGTTAATGATTCAGCAACAGAACTTGCAGTCGCAGGTTCAGCTTCAGACGTTCATGCAGCAGTCACAAGTTCAGTTTAACCAGATGATGAACCGTCAAGGACCCGGTCGAAAGAAGGATCCGCCAACGTATGATGGCAAGTTGAACGAGGACTTGGAGTTGTTTATCTTCTCTACCGAGGACTACTACGCATACAAGCGTGATGTGATGAATGCAAATTCATCGGAATTTGTTGAAGAAATTACATGCAACCTCGGAAAGTCCGTGCAGAACTGGTGTCGTACCGTCTTTGCAGTGGAATGTGCCACTGCAGGTGTGAACAAGACGTGGAAACTATTCAACGAAAAGATGCGTCGATGCTTTAAGCCGAAGGATTTTGAGTAGAGCCTTCGAGAGCGTCTTTTCGAGCTAAAACAAACTAGCTCAATTCATGAGTACGTGGCAAAGTTCCAGGATCTGCATTCGCAGGCGTAGCTGCCCATAGCGGATCTTGATCAGCATTTCTACTTCCAGCACGGCCTTCGTGCCGAGACAAGTGCTAAGATTAAGGAAGAGAGCCCAAAAACGCTGGATGAAACAATTAAGATCGCCACAAACTTTGAGTTTGCACATTATGATGTAAAACCGCCGCGAACTCAAGGACATAAGAATTTCTCGAAATCAAGTGAAAACTCGTCGCAGTCATCGAACAAGACGAGGAAGGGCAAGAGCGGCAAGAAAAACAGTCAAAACCCATCGTCGAATGGGAATGATGACTGGAAGAAGAATGCAACATGTCATAACTGCAAGAAGAAAGGGCACATCTCGCCCGATTGCACGCAAAAGAAGGAGTCAAACAACTACATCAGTGGTGCTTTTTATGCAATTCTGGAAGTTCAAGCACTTGCATATTGTCAGCCGGAGAAAAACAAAAACGTATCAATTTTCATTGATTATGGCTGCAGTTTAAACGGCATATCGAAAAAACTTGCAGAATCTTTGAATGCTAGTATACACGAAGATGTAACCGATATCATAGAAGTCGATCTTGGCTTTGGACAGATGATACATCGTCCCCGTCGTACCGCAGATATAATTCTTGAAGTTCCTGGTTTTCCGGCAAGGAAGTCAAAGTTCCAGGTGATGCCAATCCCTGAGAACAAAGACGTGATTCTCGGAATGATTTGGCACCGTGAGCAAAACCCCGAGATTGATTGGAAGACTTTACAGTTGTCGCCCCGTTCGCAAACCGTTCCTGAAAATCCGATAGGGTTGACGATGCCGTCCGTGCGACCTGCACGTGCTTTGGAAAATCGTCGACGCACTCATGAGAGCCAGAGTCGCGAGATCTTTAATTTTTATCGCCAACACGGACATGAAGGCAATTTTGGTCAAACCAAGTTCATCTCCATGAAGCATTTTGTAAAAAAATTGCGTAAAGGAGATGTGGAGTGCGTGTTTATGGTGAATCCACACGACTCCGAGAAGGCTGCGAGATTTAAGCAGCAAGGAGGGACGCTTTGAAAAGTAATCCGGCGTTTGAAGTCGCCTGGAAGCGTCGCAATACTGTGTTTCGAACAGAACTACCGAGCACGGTTCCGCCCGTGCGTGAAGGTATTGAACATGTCATCGAGCTCAAGCCTGGAACGAAACCCATCCACGTTTCACAGTGGCGTCAGAGCCCTGAGCAACGCAAGGTTATACAAGATTGGACGAAGGAAATGGTCAAAGCGAATATTATTTGCCCGAGTACTTCTCCATTCTCAGCCCCGACCTTTTGCGTGAAGAAACCTGTTGGTTGGCGTATTGCACATGACTTTCGTCAGTTAAACAACAGCACGATACTACCAGCAATCCCAATGCCACGTAAAGAAGATACTTTTGACGCTATGTCAGGCAGTCATTGGTTTTCGTGCATAGATCTTCTATGGGGTTACTACTAAGTGAAGCTCAGAGAGCAAGACATTCCGTTTACTGCGTTTTCGACACCGGATGGCTTGTTTGAGTATCTGGTAACACCAATGGGACTTAGTGGAAGTCCTGTCACATTTAACTGCCTTCTTCAACGCGTGTAAAGCGATATGCGCGATTGCATGCGCATCTACTTTGATGACATATACGTGTTTACAAGAAGCAAGGACATCAACGAACATCTGGAGGCGTTAGACCGAGTACTTCAACGATGTGAAGATCAAGAGTTGTATATCAAACTTTCGAAGTGTCAGTTCTGGATGGATTCCGACAAGGTCAAGATAATAAAAGAATGGCTCGTACCAAAGACAAAGAAGCACATGGAGAGTTTTCTTGGTACAACAGTGTACGTCTCTCGTTTCTGCCCGAAATTCGCGCAGTTCGCTGGTCCGCTTCATGAAAGCATCAAAGGAAAAAAGTCTAAGGAGGTAATACAGCTAACGGACCATCAACTTGCTTCTTTGAGCAACTCAACTTTCGCTTATCGTCTCCACCACTGCTAAAGTTACCCGACTTTGCAAAACCTTTTGGCATCAGAATGGATGCATCCAACTTTGCCATTGGGGGAGTTTTGTTTCAAAAGGAGGGAGAGATGGAGTTCCCCATCGCCTATACTTGTCGAAAGATGAAGTCGGCTGAGCTAAACTATCCTGTTCGCGAGTAAGAACTTCTTGCAATCATGCACGCACTGAAAGTGTGGCGTGTCTATTTGCTCGATCGTCCATAAGAGCATCGAAACAATATTGCCGCAAAAGACGACGAACAGACGTGTTGCACGATGGTTCAATGAACTCGCTGAGTTTCAACCACAGTTTAAGTGGATTCCAGGTCACACAAATGATGTAGCAGATGCTTTGTCACGGAATCCCGATTTTGAGCACAAAGCTGCTCAAGTCAGCTTACAAGATCCCTTGAAGGCTGCAGCAAGCCGCGAGATCGTGGCAACTATTGAGATTAGTCCCGTTTCGTTCGAAGAGACGACCAGAAGACTATACAAGTCGGATCCACGTACATGTGACATCATGAGTAAGATGACAGAAGGTATAAAAATGCCAAAGCACACTGTCATCGATGGTCTTCTCTATTATCAGACCATGGAAGATGAAGAACCAAGACTTGTGATT
>MIQA02019348.1:0-15952 GCA_001887855.2 Sclerospora graminicola
TGTGAACAAGACGTGGCAACTATACAAGGAAAAGATGCGTCGACGCTTTAAGCCGAAGGATTTTGAGTACAGCCTTCGAGAGCGTCTTTTCGAGCTAAAACAAACTAGCTCAGTTCATGACTACGTGGCAACGTTCCAGGATCTGCATTCGCAGGCGGAGCTGCCCATCGCGGATCTTGATCTGCGTTTCTACTTTCAGCACGGCCTTCGTGCCGAGACAAGTGCTAAGATTAAGGAAGATAGTCCAAAAACCTTTGATGAAACAATCAAGATCGCCACGAACTTTGATTTTGCACATTATGATGGAAAGCCGCCGCGAAATCAAGGACATAAGAATTTCTCGAAATTTAGTGAAAACTCGTCGCAGTCATCGAACAAGACGATGAAGGGCAAGAGCGGCAAGAAAAACAGTCAAAACCCATCGTCGAATGGGAATGATGACTGAATGAAGAATGCAACGTGTCATAACTGCAAGAAGAAAGGGCACATCTCGCTCGATTGCACGCAAAAGAAGGAGTCAAACAACTACATCAGTGGTGCTTTTTATGCCATTCTTGAAGTCCAAGCACTTGCACATTGTCAGCCGGAGAAAAAGAAAAACGTATCGATTTTCAGTGATAATGGCTGCAGTTTAAACGGCATATCGGAAGCACTTGCAGAATCTTTGAATGCTAGTATACACGAAGATGCAACCGATATCATAGAAGTCGATCTTGGCTTTGGACTGATGATACATCGTCCCCGTCGTACCGCAGATATAATTCTTGAAGTTCCTGGTTTTCCGGCAAGGAAGTCAAAGTTCCAGGTAGTGCCAATCCCTGAGAACTAAGACGTGATTCTCGGAATGATTTGGCTTCGTGAGCGAAACCCCGAGATTGATTGGAAGACGCTACAGTTGTCGCCCCATTCGCAAACCGTTCCTCAAAATCCTATACGGTTGACGACGCTGTCCGTGCGACCTGCACGTGCTTTGAAAAATCGACAACGCGCTCATGAGAGCCAGAGCCGCGAGATCTTTAATTTTTATCGCCAACACGGACATGAAGGCAATTTCGGTCAAACCAAGTTGATCGCCATGAAGCATTTTGTCAACGATTTGCGTAAAGGAGATATGGAGTGCGTGTTTATGGTGAATCGACACGACTCCGAGAAGGCTGCGAGATTTAAGCAGCAAGGATGGGACGCTTTGAAAAGTAACCCGGCGTTTGAAGTCACCTGGAAGCGTCGCAATACTCTGTTTCGAACAGAACTACCAAGCACAGTTCCGCCCGTGCGTGAAGGTATTGAACATGTCATAGAATTCAAGCCTGGCACGAAACCCATCCACGTTTCACAGTGGCGTCAGAGCCCTGAGCAACGCAAGGGTATACAATATTGGACGAAGGAAATAGTCAAAGCGAATATTATTCGCCCGAGTACTTCTCCATTCTCAGCCCCGACCTTTTGCGTGAAGAAACCTGCTGGTTGGCGTAATGTACATGTCTTTCGTCAGTTAAACAACAGCACGATACTACCAGCAATTCCAATGCCACGTAAAGAAGATACATTTGACACTATGTCAGGCAGTCATTGGTTTTCGTGCATGGATCTTCTATGGGGTTACTACCAAGTGAAGCTCAGAGAGCAAGACATTCCGTTTACTGCGTTTTCGACACCGGATGGTTTGTTTGAGTATCTGGTAACACCAATGGGACTTAGTGGAAGTCCTGGCACATATAACCGCCTTCTTCAACGCGTGTTCAGCGATATGCGCGATTGCATGCGCATCTACTTTGATGACATCTACGTGTTTACAAGAAGCAAGGAGATCAACGAACATCTCGAGGCGTTAGGCCGAGTACTTCAACGATGTGAAGATCAAGAGTTGTGTTTTCGAAGTGTCAGTTTTGCGTTCCAGAGATCCCATGTTTTGGAGATTTTGTCGGTCGCAATGGTGTCCGCATGGACCCCGACAAGGTCAGGATAATAAAAGAAAAATGGCCCGTACCAAAGACAAAGAAGCATATGGAGAGTTTTCTTGGTACAACAGTGTACGTCTCTCGTTTCTGCCCGGAATTCGCGCAGTTCGCTGGTCCGCTTCATGAAAGCATCAAAGGAAAAAAGTCTAAGGAGGTAATACAGCTAACGGACCATCAACTTGCTTGCTTTGAGCAACCCAAGTTTCGCTTGTCGTCTCCACCCCTGCTAAAGTTACCCGACTTCGCAAAACCTTTTGGCATCAGGATGGATGCATCCAACTTTGTCATTGGATAAGTTTTGTTTCAAAAGGAGGGAGAGATGGAGTTCTCCATCTCCTATACTGTTCAAAAGATGAAGTCGGCTGAGCTAAACTACCCTGTTCGCGAGCAAGAACTTCTTGCAATCATGCACGCACTGAAAGTGTCTATTTGCTCGATCGTCCATTTGTTGTGGAAACGGATCACAAGAGCATCGAAACAATATCGACGCAAAAGACGACGAACAGACGTGTTGCACGATGGTTCAATGAACTCGCTGAGTTTCAACCACAGTTTAAGTGGATTCCAGGTCACACAAATGACGTAGCAGATGCTTTGTCAAGGAATCCCGAATTTGAGCACAAAGCTGCTCAAATCAGCTTACAAGATCTCTTGAAGGCTTCAGCAAGCCGCGAGATCGTGGCAACTATTGAGATTAGTCCCGTTTCGGTCGAAGAGACGACCACAAGACTATACAAGTCGGATCCACGTACATGTGACATCATGAGTAAGGTGACAGAAGGTATAAAAATATCGAAGCACACTGTCATCGATGGTCTTCTCTATTATCAGACCATGGAAGATGAAGAACCAAGACTTGTATTTCCAGACGATGAAGATTTAAAAAATCGTGTGATCTTTGAGAACCACGATGTTTTGACCGCTGCCCATCCTGGCTACTACAAGACGTACATCGCCGTCCAGAAAAATACTACTGTCCGCGTATGTCGAAGTACATTCAGGTCATGTGACGCAGTTAGCGTCGTAAAATATTTTACACGTTGCAAATTTTATTCACTAGCTTATATTATACTATATTGTAGGCAAGTGAGAGAATAAGACGTAGGACAAATGCATAGTACAACCAAAATAGGGAGAGGCTATAAGAAATCAAATGGTCGGGAAACGCGGCGGCGCTCTTAAGGGCGCTACCGATACTGCTAACGCAGCTCCCACCTCTGCATCACGTGCAGAGGTGTCAACATCGCATGCCGACGCTACTAATGTAGCGTCGAAGAGTAAGCCGAGAGACCCATTGTCTCTCGTAGTAGACGCTGCAGAAGCAGTGTCTAAAAGAGGGCGGGAAGATGTCGCGAATGCAACATCTTCCGCACCTTCACCTGCCGTAGGGCGGGTGTCTAAGAAGAAGCCCAATGATATCTTCGGAGAGTCATCTGACTCCGAAGAGGGCGAGGACGTCACCGTCCTTGACAACGAGTCTAGCGAGCGTAAGCCCGCTAGAATTGCTTCGCCGTTAAGTGATGGCGAAGTGGAGTCTGACGCCGTCGATTACGACAGCGACAACTCCATCATACGGTGGCATGAGGAGCGTAGAGCTCCTCCTGGTCCTCGTCATTCGCCTGGTCGTAGTGACGATGACGACTTTGAGGTGGCAGGTGGTGCTCCACCTGCCAAGAAACAACGCGCAGAAGCGGCTTACGCTGCTTCTGATTCACCATGTTGTACGGAACGTCATGTTCCGTACAAAGTGGGGTTTTGGACCCCAGCATGGACACTTGTGCCCGAAAGTGGTGGGCACACCAAGCGCGATTGTCAATACCCGTTGTTTGACATCAACGCGCTTGATGATTGCGAAGACCTTCGCAATCATCACTTTGATCGTAGTACCGACGATAGACGTCGGTACTTTATCGACCTTTTCTATCAGGCTCGTTATTATACGAACCGGAAAGGGTCGCGCAAGAATAGGGACGATAAAGACGCCCTAACTCAAAGTTGGAATGCCTTTGTTGAAAATTACAACAAAGGCCCCGACGATTACGTGAAAAAAATTCACGTAAACCGCGAGCGCTTTTTAAAGCACTCACGCTCAGGTAAAATGGAGTTTATCCATTTTACCTGCATCAAAGAAGGACTCTCTTGCGGAGTTCCTTCTCACATGGTTTGCCCTTGTTGTCCCAAGGGAGCTCCTCGTCTTACTGAAAAGGAGCTAAGAGGATACCGAGGTTACTCGGTACCCGCTAGTGTTAAGAGCCTCATTGATGCTCTTAATGCATCAGCACCTAGTGCCGATGCTTTGCAGCCATCAACACCTAGTGTTGATGCTTCTTACGAGTTTGAGGAAAAGTATCCTTCTCAAACTCCTGCAGGAGGTCAGGGGTATCCGCCCTTAGCACCTCCATTGGTTCCCAGGAGTCAAACGGTTGGGAATATCCCAACCAGCGTACCAGGTACTCGGTACGCTGCCCCTTCTTATAGGGAACCGAGCGCTTCGATAGCAAGCGCTAATATAACGCTTATTCCCCTGATTATCAATCAGGGGCGGCGGGGGTTGGTAATTCCCTCGGCGTTGTTGTTGCGGATCATGGTTCACAGCTCCGCAAGCTCGAGAGGCACTGTAACGGCCTGAGCGCCGATATGGCGCACTCAATGAGGACGTGTCGCTCTCATCGCGACTAGATTCGCGACATATTGAGCGCTCATCTCGAAATGCAGCAGAAAAATGATCTTCTGCTGTCGATGTTGATCGACTAAAGTCGGAGATGGAAACTCACCGGACTTCTCATAATCGGTTGGAGACCGATTAGAAGTCTCTCTTTGGAGACTTGAAGAAGCACAGCATTCGCCGTGGCGATGCGTCTCGTCCGATGACGTAGACGATCAATACGGCTTGAGTCTCCCAACGTAAAACGTTGGGTGGAGGCGCATGGCCGCGGGAATGTCTAATGTATAGGCATCCCCCTTAACGCTTAGGATCTTGAAAGGACCAATGATATTAGGGAGCAACTTCCGTGTAGGGAAGTTGCTGATTGCCTGTGTAGGTGAATTAGTTGTAAATAACAACACTTATTCACCTTTCTGAAAGGAATTTAAACTTCTTCCTTCCATTTCTGTCTGCATTCTGCTCCTGCTTGTCAAAAGCGGAAGCAAGCGCGTCTTTTACATAGCGTATTACAGCTTGGCGCTGTAATACGAATTCATCTACTGCTTTATTAGCAGTAAATGGGTTGTTTTCATTGTCTGCAGCCATTGCCGCAGACACATATTCCGCGTAAGCAGCTTCAGTATCTGAAGTTGCTTAAGTTTCTACTGTGTTACTAGTAGCAGACCCGTCAGTCTCATCGCAAGTTGCAGTTGCAACTTGCGTATCGACTCGCTCAAAATTTGAGCGGGTCCCTCCCTCACCTAGATTTGGCGTACTGCCAAGTAAATTTAAGGCATTCACGTAGAACGGTGAATGCTTTGTAGAAGCATGCACCGAGTTGTTAATTGAAAACTCGGTGAGTGGCAAAAAGTCACTCCACTGCACGAAGGCATGCGCATATGAAGGCAGCATGTCTCCGAGAACGCGGTTAACGCGTTCAGTTTGCCCATCCGTCTCCGGATGGTCCGCAGTTGACATTTTCAACTGCGTGCCCAATAATGAGAACGTTTCTTGCCAAAACGTCCTGTGAATCTTGGATCTCGATCCGAGATTATGTTTTCCGGCATTCTGTGTAAACGGAATACCGGGTCAACGAATATCCGCGCCGTTTGCGCAGCGGTGACTTCGCTGACACTGCAGCAAGATGAACCATCTTGCTGTAGCGGTCTACAAAGAGACCACGATACTTGTCTACGGCATGTGATCAGCCGGAAGACCAAAGATAAAGTCCATGGAAATGGACTTCCAACACTCTGTCGGAAATGGCAGAGATTGGAGGGGGCCTGCGCAGAGTGCGCAGGCTTGACGCGCTGGCATATCTCGCAAGCGCGTACGTACTTGCGTACCCATTTATACTGGGTACGCCAGTAGAAATCGCGTGCGAGAGAAGCATACGTCTTCTCTCGACCTTGATGTCCCGAAATCGGTGCATCATGGTACTCAAACAAGATTTGATGTTTGAGATCATCGTCGTTTGGGACGACGATGTGACTTACATCATCTTGGTCTGTGCTATAGAGCAGCAGACCATCGTGCAATCGATAACGATGCACGCAAGCGCGGAGGAACTCTGGAAGTTCCTCGCGCTTCCGATTAGATTGATTACTACCTTGCCCATCCTAGCTGCACCTTCAAGCTGATCTGTACCACTTCTGCCCTGATCACGACCCGACTCCTATAAAGATCTTCAACCCATCCCGATCTTCGATAAACGACCTTGAAACCACTTGAGATCTGCCCTTCTGACACTTGTCCACTTCGTATCCAGCCCGACTTAACCGAGAACTTTACTTGCCTTCGCGTCTGGACGCTGATCAGAGGCTGATCAGCCCTGATCACGATCGGCATAGTGATCAGCCCAGTGAGCAGGTGGTGATCAGGGCGATCGGCCCTTGATCACCTCGGGATCACTCTGGGTCACCATCACCACGACTCCATTCACCTGCTAAGCCACACTTTCGACCTTTATACCCCGTCAGGGCAACCATACAACACCGATCTCAGCTGATCGGGTCTGATCAGGCCTTGTAACGTCGTCCTCGGACAAGCCCATCGGTTATCATCACTCACACAACCTGTCACTCCACATGCCCGACTTCATTCCACATCTAATCTTCATTGCTCGGGCATAATCAGCCGATCAGGCCGTAACTTCGTGTCATGATCAACTTCAACCACTATACCATTCATAGATCGGCTAGACGGCTCTCCCTGACACGTCATGTCAACAGTTGCTCACCTCGTTTTACATCCACGGGAACTCCACTTAGTAATTGTGAAAACGATCGTGATCGTGATCTCCATCGTTCCATCAGTGTCTGGGGCTGGGCGTAATGACAGTACATGGCTGATTTCTTCACATCGTGAATACCCGTTGTCCGCCACCTTTTCATCGTAACTGTGATCAACCCTTTCCCACCCATCAACCGTCATATGTTGATGGGTGTTCCATCGTCGCCAATCAACGGCCATGTGTGGTCCACTTCATTCTCAATATTTTCCGATCGCTTTACCACAAAGCTCCTGTCTTGGCAATAGCTGATAACGAGCGACCGTTTCGCGTCGTTTGCGACGCGAGCGATTTTGCCATCGACTGCGCCTTGATGCAGCGCGATCACGATGATCGTGATTGCGTGATATTCCATCAATCGCGTCAGTTGCGCCCAGCCGAGCGCAACTATCCAGTGCATGACAAGGAACTTCTTGCCATGAAGTATGCACTGACAGAGTTTCGGACCTATCCCTTAGGAGATAGACCATTTGTGGTTTACACGGACCATGCGTTGTTACGCACGGCCCTGAATACACACACATCTCTCAAAGAATGGCACGTTGGCTGTCACTCTTTGCTGAATACAACTTCACGGTTGAATACAAACCGGGAAAGCTGAACGTGATAGCGGATGCGCTATCACGACGCCCAGATTACGAAACGAAACCGTCTGTAATCGAGGCAACCAGTGCAAACGCAATACGTTGCACTGTTCTGTCGTCGTCACTCGTACGACAGGTACGTCAAGCGTACGAAACAGACGAGTAAACTCGTCTGCTGATTGATTACCTTGGTGCTACGCAACCGGGCGACGAAGTAAATAGGTTCGAAGTATAAGTCATGCATGAGTTGGTGTATGGTACACAGGTATAGGACATTGCATATATAATAACAGGTTTTGATTTTCCCCCGAAAGCAAAGAGTCGCTCCGCCACGTGTTGCGGTCATTGGGAGCACAGGGTTGATTAGTCCCCTCTTGCTCAACTAATTCCCAGTTAAGACGCGCTTGGACGCATTTTGGCTTACCGGAAGACCCCCGACGGGTTTGTTTTAGGTGATCGAACCTCACTCTCAACGCACACGTGTTTGGAACACGTCTATAATATTGGAAAAGGTTTTGTGGAGATAACGTTTGTGGATTACTGTGGAAGATCGTGGTTTGATCGCGTTTTCTTGGTTTCTTATTATCTCTCTCTCATTGGCTGGCCTGATCAGACGAACTTTCCTGATCAGTGCCTAGATACTGATTAAGTATCGACCCCAACCCGTTCTCCGGTGAAGATTTCCACCCGAGGACACTCCCCGTCTCGAGAAGGTCATCCCCTCCGACCTGATCAAGATCATCGTTTTCGTCACCGAGTCCACCTAAGTGAGTGTAACCACCCCGATCAACGGGTACACAAGGTGAGATGAAGTTAAACATAGATCCTGACGAGCATGAAGACCGGCCAGATGACCGGGAGGATCAGATCAGTCACCACAGTGGTGATTCATCTGATTCCGATGCTGATCAGGATCGACGGAGTACCCCCTCCGATAGTTGGTCGTCCGGGCCAGTGGGTATCCGGATTCCACCCAAGACTTCGGTCATGGATTTGGAAATCGGCTCCACCACAATGGTGTGCGTGCCCGGATCACTTGGTGACTCAGGATATCACCGTGATTCCTTTGATGATGAAAAAGATGTGAAAATCAAAGTGGAGGAAACTTTTTCGGGTGTATTGGAGGAAGGCGTATCGCCTCCGATGCTGTCCATTTCTAAAGGAAGCGATGATCGACCTGGTTTGGTGGAGTGCCAGGTCGAGATTAAAGATGAAATAACTCCCCACATGGCCCCGATCGGGGCCGATCTGGGTTATAGTAAAGTTGACTATAACCCAGGAAAGGATCGAGGTGTTAACCTTGATCCTATGCATAAGAAGAAAATGGAAAAAGACAGAAAAACATGGGGGCGGATCATTGCGATCCACCTAAAAAATATGTGAAACCTAAACCGAAGATCTTCGAGGAAGACGAAGAGAAGATCAAACCAGCCGAGAAGACCACTGTCCAAGATGTGGAACGACTGTTCTATCTTCGAGAGTTTCACAAGTTCCTGGCTACCAACCGAGTGATGAAGATCATTAAACCTAAGATCATCGGGAAGCTTGAAGGTCGAGCGACCCGGCCGGTGATCACAGGCAGTCAACTTGATCTGATCAGGAACCTCTTGGCGCAGATCGACGAAGTTGGCTTCACTACTGGTGCCTTCGACGCGAATATGCTATTCGATCTGGATCAAGAGACGATCAGAGAAGCTATGACAACTCTGTATGATCACCTTGCCTCGTTACTAGGGGCGAACCCAGTGGTCCAGTCGCCGATCGCGGATCCTTCGCACCGATCACAGTTGGTTGAGTATCCTATGGATATTGAGTCGATATATCAATCGTCATCACAATCTGGAGCGGCCTCCACCGACTCCTCGGTTGGGATCACACGTATGACGCTGGGCCCGAAAGGGATCAAGCAGATCGACCCCAAGATCGAGTCGCAGAACAGGAAGAGAAAGCCTGAACCTGGTAGAGTCGGATCGGACGATAGTTTTGAAGATGCTCAGGAAGTGCCACAGACCAATCCGACCCCCAACACTGGTCATACCAACATGCCGGAGATCCCAGAGCAATTAAACCAAGTTCGCGACTATGATGAACCGATTTGCGAGTGAACAATATGGATTACCGCAGTACACACCTGGACAAGGACAACCATGGCGATCAGCATCGAACATGAATCAATCCGCTGAGAAACCGGTCAAGAGACCCGTGGACGTGGATATGGAATCAGTCCGATCAGCCGGAATTGTTCGTTCGATATGCCAGGCCGATCACCAAGATCGATTTCACCGATCACCCCCACGGAGTGATGTGGACATGCAGTCAGAAGGCGAGATCAGTCAGCATTTCGATCCAGATGATCTGGACATTGAGATGCCTCGTAGGGCGAATATGGCCTCCGCGCAGGCATTTGACAGTGAATCCGGAACGATCACCCGAGTGCGAATGTCTGCGATCTCGGAATTGAAAGATTTCACCGGCAAGGATATGGATGATGATCAGGCCAGAGCTTGGTTAAGTCGGACTAAATCAGCTTTTCTGAGGGACAAGACACCGGAAGGTGAAAAATGCCTGATCTTCGCTGATCTAATGAAAGGTCCGGCCAAGAACTGACTTAAACAGCTGAGTCGAGAAGTGCGTTTGAAGTGGTCTCGTTTGTGTGAAGAGTTTGAAGAACAGTATTGCAACTTGGGGGTGTCTGTCTCTAGACAGTACTACCACATGAAGAAAAGATTCGACGAGACGCCGATCGAGTACTTACATCGGCTGAATGTTGCTGGTCTACGCGCGAAAATGCCGATCAAGGACCCACGACACCCGGATATAGCCCGCGAGCATGTCGAACACTTCATTGGTACTCTGGATAATCGCGATCTGGCTGATCAGCTAACCCTGCTCCGTATAAAGGACTCAGAGCAACTGGAACTGACTCTAAGGACGTTGCAGCGGGCCAAGGGTCGACAGCCCAAGGTCGAGGTAGGATCGAATCGGTACCGGTCAACCTGATCAGGGCAAGATACCGGCAGCACGACCAGCCAGAGCAATTCGGATGATCACGAAGGAATCAGACAGTTTAGGTTCGGAAGAGGAAAGTGGTCAGTCAAGTCTGAGCTCGGACGAGGAACAATATCGTCATATCTTTACGACGGAGCCAGTGTATCGTCCGAGATCATCGGCTAATGGCATGGATGGACGGAACCCTGGTGGTATTCAACCTGATCAGGACCGATCACGTAAGAAATGTGTGCATTGTGGGTCGACCAAACATGGAGATCGTGATTGTTGGAAAAGAATTACGTGTGGAAAATGTGATCGTAAGGGTCACCCTTCTGATCATTGTTTTTTCGTATGCAAGACCTGTGGGAAGCTTCATGACGCCGGTGCCTGCCCTATTGAAGAATTTTTTAATCTGATGCGCAAGTGGTATGTGCCGACTAAACATGCTGGTATGCTTCCACCAGATGTTGAGAAGATGTTAAACTAGATCGCTCGCCAGGTTGGAATCTGGTTCGAGCCGAGCGATCTACGTTCTGATTTATGCATATGTCGGTAGCGGAGATAAGTTTGAGGAAAAGAAGATAACCGACAATACATGTTCTAATTCAAATTGCATCGATCGGTGTCCGATCTACAGTCTCAGAGTGGATGAATATTCCCGATCGGACGTGATCATGGAGTTGGATCTACTGCCCGGTGAATCCCGAGGATACTGGAAGTATCACTCTCCCGACAAGTGGTTTAAACAGGCAAAAGCTAATGGAAAGATCAACAATGAAAAAGCCACTATTTTATTTGACTCTGGGGCAGAAGTCTCGATCATCGACTCCGCCTTTGCTCGTAAGGTGGGATGTCGTATAGACAGTACCCAGAGGCAAGAATGTGTTGGGATCGGCGAGAGTTCATATATGACGGAAGGACGATCACGTGAGAAGATCACCCTGGCAGGATCCCTGGTCTACTATTTTAACGCTTGGGTTGGCCGGCTAGCCGGTCAAGACGCGATATTGGGGATGGATTTTATGGTACCAGCCGGTATACGACTTGACCTGTCTCATGGAACCCTGACTCTGCCGGATGAGGTGCAGATTCAGTTATCCGGCCGACGACCTTTGTATGGTACTCATGTACGGATGTTAAAAATGGGTCAGTACGAGAACATCGGGGTGTCCCGATCAGTCGATGTCATGATTCGGCCGAGTGATCGGCAACAGAAATTGTGGCTAACCCGTGGTGAACGATGGGTACCAACGTTCGTTAAAGGTATCGGCAGATCAAGCTACATCAGGGTCACGAATATATCCGATCAGCCGCTGATCGTCCACGAAGACATGATCTTAGGGATGTGGTTACCCGAAGGGAAAGTACCTCGACAGATCGGGTATGTCTCAGTGGGATCACGAAGATACATTGAATGGCAGAATCTGGCTTATCAAGCCACCACGGACATGATCAGTGACGAAGACTTAGCGGATGAAGATACCTCACCTATGGTCGAGAAGCCGGAATATTCTACGCCGACCAAGCTGCTGATCAGGAGGCCACCGATCGAAGCGACAGGGGAAAGCCGGGTCAAAGAAGGTCCACAGATATTGAGTATAATTAGGCCCGGCTCACCGAAAACAACGGACCCAGATAGCGGAAATGACAGTGAGGAGTTCAAGAACGATCATGAGAAGGAAAAGGAGGATGAATCTGCCGAAGTCATTACGGAGGAAGGTGAACCCGAAGTAGACCATCAGTCGAGTGACTTACAAGGAGCGACTCAAGATGACACCGATCAGAAAAAGGAAGATCAGGTAGACGAACAAGTGTGTATACACGAAGGTGGCGATCAGTACATTGAAGGTATCGAGAAGCAGATGGCCGTTTTACCGGAAGTATCGCCCAATATGCCAGAAGTCACCATGGAAGATTTACAAGTCGGTGATCCCGAAGTGAACACGCCCGAGCAGATCGATCAGCTAAAGAAGATCATCTGGAAAAGGCGCCACTAACTGATGGGGAAAGGTAACGCCCTACCCCCAGCCGCATTCGGAGCTGTTTGTGATATAGACGTCGGATGATCTTTGTACTCAGCAAACCCTTTATCAAATCGGATAACTTTTCCCGGTATTGAGGTGCATTTTTACGACAACGTTGCGCGATCGGCCTCGCATTTCCCACGATAACATCGCAGTGGGCATCACCGATCGTGATCGTGATTAAGAAGAATGGGGTTGATATTCGATTGTGTATCGACTATAGAATGGCAAATCGCCTCACGAAGCTGATGGTCCACCCGATGCCCCTGATCAATGATTTATTAGAAGATCTGGATAAAGTTTTATGGTTTTGTTTGCTGGATATGGCTAGTGGTTTCTGGGTGGTTTCGATGACTAACCGTGCTCGAGAGATCTCAGCTTTCGTTACACCTTTCGGACTTTTTGAATGGAATCGGATGCCGTTTGGATTAAAGATTGCCCCACAGATCTATCAGAGGCTGATTGACAATGCTCTCTATGGGTATTTCCAGATCAGTGCTGATCGGGAAGCCACCGATCTACATGATGTGTTTACGGAAGGTGAACCAGACCAAGATCAGGGCCGATCAGTGTTGGGAAGGCGATCATACATAGATGACATCTTGGTCACAGCAACATCCTGGGACATGCTATGCGATAAGGTCGAACGACTCCTGAACACCTGCGAGCGCTGGAATTTATCGATCAGTGTGGTCAAGAGTTTCTGGGGTCAACCCAAGGTCGCTTACCTCGGCCATAACGTGTCGATCCAAGGTTTGGAAGCAAACCCGAAAGATCTGGCTGCTCTCAGCAACCTACCTTTTCCCCGATCACTGAAGGCCATGCAATCCTTTCTCGGATCTCTGAATTATTATAGCCGGTTTATCGAAGACTTCTCGATTTACGCCGCTATACTATATGAACTGAAGGAAGTTGATTATCATGGGCTACGAAACGTGATCGGATAGGAAGATCACCAATTGAGACTGATCACGAAGTGGAAGTTACTGAAATGGATCTCAAGACTAGATCACTGATCGATCGGACTGATCCAGGGTCAGAGGACCATATGAAGCGAGCTATGGTAGCCTTCAGTATGTTAAAGGCGAAGATGATCTCGACGCCGATACTGAAACACTTCGATCCGGAGAAGATTCCCGTGGTGATCCTATATGCCAGTAAATGGGCAATATCAGCCGCACTGGTCCAAGATCACGATGGAGTTTATTGCCCGGTGACGTTCACAAGCCGAACATTAAAACCAAACGAAGTTAACTATGGTATTGTGGATAAGGAAGTGCTAGCATTATTACGTGTATTGGATGTTTGTTACTCTATGCTGGTAACTAGATCGATTAAGGTATTGTCCAGGCGATCTAGTTTGGCGTGGTTACTGTCAGCGAGTGGTTTAGACGGGAGACTGGGGCGATGGGCAGCGGTGTTATCTCAGTGGACTTTGGAAATCATCAAGTGCACCAAGGGCGAAGAAGAAATTCTTGGAACACTGGCAGCCAGCATCACGCCCCGATCAGAAGTCGATGAAGCCCTGATCGAGGTCGCTCCTCGGAAGCAACCACGTGAATCGATCACTATACCCCCACCGATCGTCGGCTCGGAGGAAAATCTGATCGTTGTAAGTTTCGACGGATCAGCGAGTGTGAAGAAAGGCGTGGGGGCGTATAGCGCGCTGTTATGGAAACTGCCTGAATGGACTGTTATATCGGCCGGTTCAGATTATACTCCAGGTATCACGGTCAATGAGGCCGAATATCGTGGTCTGCTGCTAGGTTTGGATCTCTTGCAAGAGCAAAAGATCGGAAGAGTAATCATATGCGGAGATTCAAATCTGGTAATTCGGCAGATCACTGGAGAGATCGACTGTAAAGCATCGCGTTTGAAGTTGCTGAACGATCGCGTTATGAAAGCTTTACGTGGATGGCCAAGGCATGATCTTTTACATGTGAAATGTGATTGGAATCGGAGTGCAGATCACCTAGCCACTATGGCCATGCGTGATCAGACCGGATCAATAGTTACTGATCAAGCATTGCTGGAGGAACTGGTGGAGATCAATAGACTGCCTGAGCTGATTCGTGCGGAAGATGAAAAGGAAGCAGCCCAGATCTCGATCATGACGAGATCGCGAACCAGATCACCACCTAACAGATCACTCTCTCGAGAAAGCCTAACAGAAGAAATAGTACAGGAGATGCGGATCGAAAGAATTCTCAAGGCACAAGACGAGGAAAAATGGATCGTTGATTTGAAGGCGTTTCTAAAGGGTGATCTGGAGAAGTTGAGCCAGGGTGAAGCAAAAGATTGTGCCAAGATCGCGTCCAACTACGAGATCGACGAAAATGATCTATTGTTTAACTATGTTCAAGCTGATCAGGCCGATGCAGATCTGGACCGATCGGCAAGGCTCGTGATCCCGGAGACTTTACAAGCTGATATCTTACACCATTATCACGTCAGTTTAGAGGGTGACCACCAGGGCGTAGGTCGAACGTATCACAGGATTCGCAAACATTTTCAGTGGAGAGGCTTATACCGAAGTATACAAAAGTTTGTCGGGACATGTACGGATTGCGAAACCGGAAAAGGTATGCCAAACATCCGGGGGAGATCACCTGGAAATATCCAGGCGACCTACCCTTTCCAAGTGATAGCGATGGATCACATACCGTCCCTGCCAAAATCGTTCAAGGGCAACACAGAGTTGCTGATCTGGACAGATCTGTTCACAGGATTGGTGATCGCGAAAGCGGGATCTACCCGAACAGCCCAACAAGTCGCCTGCAGTTACGAAGAATGTGTTTTTCGACGATTTGGAGCCAGTGAAGTGATCAGGCATGATCGCGAACCAGGTTTCATGGCCGAAGTCTTCCGATCATTCAATCAGATGCTTGGCCAGAAACAGAGCGCGACCATGGCATACCGTCCGCAGGCGAATGGTAAGGCCGAACGGATGGTACAAACGCTAACTAGAGCTATCAAGATGTATGTCGCGGACTCCGCTCAACAAGATTGGGATGAATATGCAGAGAGACTGGTGTTTGCGCTGAATTCCTCTTTCGATCGGATCAGGGGAGATACTCCTTTCTACTTGGCGTATGGTTGGGACCCCCGATCTACCATCGAGTCGGTGATCCCTGTTGGATGCACCCGAGGTCGAGATCGCGAAGCTCGTCGATGGCGTATGGAACTCCAACGTCACTACCAACATGCGCGGGAACAAGTCAACGAACGATTGCGGAGGGCCATCCAAGAAAGAGCTGATCGGAACAATGATCAGGCCGATTCGCATAATATCGAGCCGGGATCAAGGGTTTGGCTTTACTTGGATCGCGTGAAAGAAGGATATGCCAAGAAGTTAGCACATCTGTGGCATGGACCGTTCCGTATAGCCGAACGGATCGGTGATCATGCCGCTCGGTTGATTACTGCAGGTACCGATTACGGAATTTTCCCGATCGTCCACT
>MIQA02019351.1:0-25259 GCA_001887855.2 Sclerospora graminicola
CGGCGACATCCAGTCCAAATAGATGTATGGCGGACACAGACTGGCAAAGAAGGTTGGCCCGGTAGAGAGCTTGGGAGGTGAGGTGGTTGTGCATGGTTATCTACATGCAAAATGTTAAGAGTGAGTATGCATCCTTCTTACGCATTGATGACGGTTTGGAGACCACCTCTTTGTCCATTACGATAGAAAAAGTTAACCTCCTCCGGCCTCTAGCGTCGCGTTCCCTCACTCGCACCAGCACAAGCTTAACTCGGGCTTCGCATCCCGTAAAACGATTGTGTGTATGTAGGCGCTCTCCCTTTTCCTGGCTCTGTTGAAATCTACCGTGAATGGACATGAATAAAATGTTATCATACTTGTACTCTTTCTCCGGAATAAAGAACGCACGAGTCGCTAATCTATACAATGTGACATAACGCTAGCCGAGAGCTATCACCATTCAATGCTTTATCGACAACGTACTTGTTGTACGAAGCGGCCGTGCGCGACGACCTTCGGACGAATAGCACGTGGTTCTCTTCCCCGTACGCGATACGTCCTTGAAAGCATCTTCCCAGTTTTTCCATTCGTTTTACTGAAGGGTCGGCTTTTCGTTCACAATTCCAATGTTCGCGGTGATGACTTCGAGCCGCTCTTCAAAGGTGCCTGTCTTCCTCAAATCTACTGGAGATAACATGTTCAAATGTTGTAGTCAGACACGATATATAGGGGTAACACGATGTACATGGGTTAGACAGCACGCGAGAGACACGAGAAAGATAGCCACCACGAAAATATAAACTTACTTTGGCGTCGGCCGACAATATACGCATCGTTCAATTTAGCCTGGTCGACTGCTTTTAGCACTTTTTCTGATCGGCTGACTGTGCGGTGAGATCGCATGGCAATGTTAGAAGTGGCTACATACTACAGAGCGGCTAGAAAGGCTCACGGAAATAGTCCCGCAGTGGAAAATAAATTAAACGTCCATTTCTGTGGGTGCGGACGTCTTCAGAGCTCCCGGATTTTTCTTCTTCCGAATAGGTGGCTTCGCTGTCTGAGCTTGGGTGCGCTTTATTAACCAACTCACCGTCTTCATATCTTCCTGCATTACTCTCATCACCTTTTCCCGCTCTAGTGTCGCCATGACCGACCTCGTTTGGTGCAGTGGTTAAGGCCCTGCCCTCGGGACCGGGAGATTGCGGGTTCGAGTCCCACCGCGGACAAAAATCCAAAGTCGGATAGAGTCGGGGTCCAAAAGTGTAATGAAATGAGGCCCTTACAGCACCGCGCTTGACATGGCTTACACCACCCTGTATAGGGTCAGGTTCTATAAATATCATCTCTAGTGTCGCCATGTCGACCAATCAGGTCGAATGACGGGATGCGCGACCTGTTCATTTTATCGCACGTAGTACCGACTGGGCGCATCGGGCGTGAGGATACGTCCGTGACTTGATCGCTCTCGTAGCTGCTCTCATCGTGATTGCGCGCCTGCCGCTTCCTTTGATTGATTCGCATAATCTTTCCCTTCCCCGACGTCGATCTGCTCGGCACGGATACCATCCCTGATTATTTTTGTTCCGACTCGAAATCTTCGCTGTCGTCGCTCTCGCTCGGGGTCGCGTGATGACCCATTCTACACCACGCATGTTCCCTCAGCTTCGACCTTCTCACACGTCGGGTTGCCTCATATAGCGACAAGTCCTGCTCCCGTGTCCCAGCAAATGATCTGGTCGGGGTTCGTCCCATCCGTTCTTCGTGCAATTCCCGCCCACTGGTAAGGGAAGATTTACCTGATGTTATATGACCACACCAATGTAATAGGACGTACCTGACGTTATGTGACCACACTAATGCAATATATTCGCCTGCGTATTTTCCCGCGAAACAGCTGTTGACAGTGGTACTGTTTTTGCTCTCGTGTCACTCAAAATATGTAGCTGTAATGACTCCGGCTGGGTCTCGTCCAGGGATGACAATGTTTATTGTTGATAATAGTCGTAGGCTCACGCGAGCCTGAGTCCAGGAGGTTTTCCGGGTACTAGAAGCGCGCCGTTGGACTCGAAGGTTCCGACCCAGTTGGCTATTGTACGCCGTGTCTTTTGCGACTTGGGATTTTCTGTAGCCGAGATGGTAATACGCGAACAGGCAGTGTAACAATAAGCTCAAGCTCATCGCGACCAAGACTATAGGGTCTGCAGAAGATGTAGGAAAATGACTCGATACCCTTATCGCCCCTACGAGCGCGGACGTACTCAAGCCGGTAAGAGCTTTTGAGCAATCCAATGTGTATCCCTAGCTGCAGCCGGTTAGAGCTGTCAGGTGGTGTCAATTCAGGTGTGCAACTTGACGGTTCAAGTTGCAGATCCGTCGCACAGGTGCCTCAACCTTAGGACCTTGCCTTACTGTCGCTATTGAAAGGTTTTTGTAAGAGTGTATTAATATAAAAAGTTACTAAAAAATCAGTATCGACCTTTTCTGTAACCTAAATGTTATGTAACGGTGTCCTGTCGTAGTTATCGCAAAAGAAACCGGAATTTCATGTTTCACACATTTTATCAAATGGGTACAAAATTCCAACACTCCTTCCGAGAAATACCGGGACACCTCTTCATGCACACATGCATCGGGTCTGTGTCAACCGTTCATCCACAATAGCGTAATGACCCATACAAAATGTTCCAATCATCAATTCAATCCAATTTGCTCTCGTAGTTCCGCAATCCTTGGCGCACTCAATGTCTTTGTTAAAAGATCAGCCACCATGTCTCCGGTGGATACATGTTCGGGTCGCATCTTGCCCTTCTTGGTATAATCTTTAATGAACTTCAATTTTATATCCACATGTTTCGAACTTGAAGCACTGGCTTCGTTCTGCAACGGCTTGATAGCAGCTTGATTGTCAATCTTGAGTACAATCGGGATTCTTGAATGCATTCCAATTTCGTTAAACAATTCCTTAATTCCAAGTGCCTGCCTGCCTCCGACTGCAGCGGCCACAAATTCCGCTTCGGCAGTGGACAAGGCAACGGCACCCTGCTTCTTACAGTTCCAACCTGCAATCATTCCATTCACGAAAATCCCGTTCGCACTTATACTTTTCCGGTCCTCTTTATCAGCGGCAAAGTCTGCATCGCTGAAGCTCACGATGCGTATTGGTGAAGGTTCACCTTCATCGTGTTTCAAACTTAGTTTCAACGTCTTGGTTCCTTTCAGGTAACGTGCAATGCGCTTCGCCATCTGATAGTCCATTAAGCTAGGCGCATGCGTGTGTCGTCTCGCCCGGTGCACCACGAAAGCAATATCGGGACGGGTGCACCGGGATATCCATAATAGACTCCCAACGAGAGATTGAAAATCTTTTATGGTCGGGACACTCCCGTCAAACTTTACCGGTAACTTCAGGTTTGTGTGTCCTTCCAGAACCGGAGTTTTAACGGCGTTTGCATCCTGCAACCCATGTTTTTCTAGCATTTCTTCGATGGTACTCTGTTGGTCGATATAGTACTCTAGTTCATTGCCTCCTTCGATTTGCATGCCTAGAAATTCTCGACCTTCCCTAGGTCTTTGAGCTCCAAAATGCTCATTTTTTCGAAAAATTCATCCACGAGACTTTGGTTCGTTGCGGTGACCAGCAGGTTATCCACATATACACCCACTAGGATCATATTTTCATCGTTAAATCGCACAAAAATACAGGTATCAGTCAAACATTGCTTGAAACCCATGTCGACCAGTGTTTTTCGCAATAACTCGTACCAAAGTCGGCCGGCTTGTTTCAATCCATATAAATTTCTCTCCAATTTAAGGACCAACTCTTTCGTACTCTTCACACCCAGTTCTTCAAGTTTTTCACTTGTGATTTCCATGCCTTTTGGGATCTGCAGATGTATTTCGCACTCTCCTTCGGTTGGTGCCTTTGGGTATGCGCTGGGTACATCACCGTGTCGCTCTAGCATCCCCCAAATTTTCGCTAGAATCAATATGATCTTCACGTTGTTCAATTCCATTACCGTAGAAAACATCACAAAGTAATCTTCACCAAAGACCTGTTTATCTCCACGGGCAACGAGACGCGCTTTGTATCTTTCGACTCTGCCGTTAGCCTTCAATTTGGTTTTATAAACCCATTTGGTTGGCAGGGGCTTTTTTGCTGGGTTGCGCCTGATGACCTTCCAGGTTCCCAGCTTTTCCAGTGACTTCAGTTCGTCCTGTTCTGCAGCCCTCCATTTTTCTGATTGTGGTCCATTATGGGCCTCAGAATAGGTGGAAGGGTCTGCGAATTTTACCGCCGTGTCATCAACCTCACTTGAATTATCCACCACTGCGAAAGCAACCAGTAAATTCCCACTTCCATTCTCGACACTCGGTGGCACTTCGTTGACTTCCGCTTGATTTGAGTTTTCGTTTTCATCTCTTTCCTTTTCTGCGGCCAATGCTGCTGCCTTGTGAGTCTTTTTCCTCGCTCTGCTTGACTTTCTTTGCGTGGGTTGTTTCTTGGATTCCTTTTGTTTACCATCCTGAAACTCGCGATCCCCACGACTTGCTTGGGCAGCTTGATTTCCTGGCTCCTCGACGCTTTCTTGACGTGACTCGTTTTCTTCAAGATCTTCATTTATTTCTCCCTGCAGTAGTCGTGCTACTTTCTGGTTGGCATCCTCACTCAGTGTTTCGATCTGAGTGACATGTCGAGTGGTAGTTACCACCCGGTCTTTCAGGAGCAAAACTTTGAACCCTTTAGTTTCATCATTTCTGCCGAGTATAAGTGCCCGTTCGGCATGTTTAGCCAGCGACTTTTTCCGCGGGTCTCTCCATACCATACATGGAGACCCGAAAACAACAATATCGCTGACAGTAGTCGGCTTTCCAGTTAACATCTGAATCGGAGTGCCCCTCCTGGATTTGAACGAGTGGGACTGCGGTTGAGTATATACGTCGCATACTCAGCCGCTTCTGGCCAGAACATCAGGGGCACCCCTGATCCAAAAATCATGCACCGAACCATATTAAATATGGTTCGGTTCATGCGTTCAGCCTTGCCGTTGGATTTCGGGGTACCCGCTTAGGTAATTTGCCGGCGTACCCCCGTCCGTTTGCAGAATAGATGCACTGTTTTAAATTCTCCACCGCCATCCGTGCGTAAACGTGAATTCGGCAATCAAATTCTTTTTCAAACCAGCAGAGAAAATGCTCGAACATCTTTGCTGCGCGGTCTTTTGACCGTGCAGCAAAGACTCGTACATAATTCGAATAGTGGTCAACAAAAACCACTAGGTACCGGTTGCCGCGTCTATCTCTTGGGGTGATGGAACCTTTCAGGTCGCTGCATATCACCCCGCCAACTCTGTCGATTGGCGAGTTTTTTTCAGAGTCCTTTTTTGGCTGCCGTGACCTTTGTTCTTTGCCTTCAGCACAGGTCAGGCAATTTGGTCGAGCATGATCAATGATTCTGATGCCCGACCTGGGATCCTTTGCGAGCTTCTCAACTGCGTCGTAAGCAAGATGACCTAGCCTTGCATGGAAGTGGTGCAGCGTCCCTTCCTGCACATCGTCTGCCTCTTCTTGTGATGCCACATTCATCACCATATTTGAGAATTATATCTTCAAATCTGTTTCTCTGTGTGCATATAATCTTGCTACAAATACAGAACCACACACTTCGATGGGAAACAAGACTTTGTTTTTCAAAACCAATTCCTTTTTTTCTCCATTATCTTTCAACATGCATCCTTTTTTACGTAGACAACCAAGAGAAATTAAATTCTTGGCCAACTTCGGAGCAAAAAACACTTTTGAAAGTGTAATTGTGGTCTTGGTATGTACGTTTGCCCTTCGTTGTAGCGTAATTTTGCCCACTTTCGTCACTTGTAGTCTTCCGCCGTCAGGGAGCGTCAATGCATCCGCATCAGTGCATTCCCTTGCATCCTCCAACAGTTTCTCATCAGAAACCAAGTGCCTGCTGGCACCGCTGTCAATAATCCAGAGGTTTTCATCGCTGTTTAAAAAATCATCGAAATTTCCACTTGCTCCGCAGTTTCCATCACTTGTGGCTAGTGCGAAACGCTGTTCCGACATGCGGTTTCCACCACGCCCTTTGCGGTCATTCCCTTTGAAACTTCGGCGGTGGCCTTGCCGTGGGCAGTCCTTTTTAATGTGACCTTCATTGCCACATGCGTAACAGACCCTCTTGTGTCCACTCTCTCCCACAGCGTTAGCGAAAATTTTCCAGACTTCTTGGGCTTCTGCGCCTCATCATCGATTTCTTGGGCCCACGCTACAAGTTCTTGAGCGTGCTGAATATAATCCTGTCTCCGTGGGTTATAACGGACCAACAGAGCAAGCTTGAGTCTTGGAGCAGCGTATTTCACAATGTTCTCTACGATTAGTCGCTCACTTGACTCGCTTTCCTTGGCCAGCGTCACCAGGTACAGAAAATGCTCCGTCCATGTTTTTTTCGGGTCCTTTTCAGCCGCAAAAAGAGTAGCGGCTTGATGGTGAGTTATATGGACCTTGAACGCCGTCAGTAACTGTTCCAAAACGAAATAGAGTGTGGAGTTGAGTTGCCACCAGGTTCCAATATTCGCCTGGAAGTAACTCAACGCTACTCCTTCCAGATGTTCACCGAGCTTGTTGACTTTTAGGCGCTCATTCCAGGCGAAACCACACGAAAGTTCAGCAATCTCAATGGCTTCAATGAACAGGTAGGCCCATTGCCTGAACCCTGATCCAAGCCCGGGGTAAATTTCACATCCCGAAAATTTTTGTATCGTGAGCTTGGGTATCTTCGTGCCCCCTATCATCCCGGGTGGATGACCAAACATATTCATTTGAGGGGCCATACCCGCTGCCATGCCCTGTGGCCCCATTCCTGGCGGATGTACCGGTGCACCCTCTCCTACACCACCGCGCATGGCCTCACGTGCTGCAGCTTCTTCGGCGCCCAAGTCATTTAGCGTCATCTTCATGCCAAAAGGACCATGGTTCTTCAGTGTGTCTCGAAAGACACTGGCACATTCGGAGCTCTTGTTTGAGCCGGGAGACGTACTCGGAGCCGATCCAGTGGATCGGGCCTCCTCGACAGCTTCAAGCCGCCTATCCATCTTCTTGAGATACTCTAGTATCAGCTCCATCTCTGGGTTCGACTTTTCACCCTTTTCTTCTTCCATTGCCACGAAAATTAACTTAGGAAATGGAAATTAAACTTATTTCGTCACGAGAAAAAATAACAACCAGCTTATCCACGATAAACAAATCCACTGCAATCGAAAATGCTCCACTTATCCACGAAAAATGCGAAAGTGCGAGAAAACTTCAAAATCGAGAAAATTAATCAAAAATCACTTAGTTAAGGCCCGTGGAAACTTGGGCTCATAACCTGTAGGATAAATGACTCGATACCCTTATCGCCCTTACGAACGCGGACGTACTCAAGCCGGTAAGAGCTTTTGAGCAATCCAATGTGTATCCCTAGCTGTAGCCGGTTAGAGCTGTCAGGTGGTGTCAATTCAGGTGTGCAACTTGACGGTTCAAGTTGCAGATCCGTCGCACAGGTGCCTCAACCTTAGTGCCTTGCCTTACTGTCTCTATTGAAAAGTTTTTTTTTAAGTGTATTAATATAAAAAGTCTCTAAAATAAATCAGTATCGACCTTTTCTGTAACCTAAATGTTATGTAACGGTGTCCTGTAGTAATTATCGCAAAAGAAACCGGAATTTCATGTTTCACACATTTCATCAAATGGGTACAAAATTCCAACATCTGTGCCATTTATGGCTTGTTTAGATTTCAACGAGGAGTGGTACTCATTATCCTGGAATAAAAGGTGACGAGAGGTATCATACTTTGATAAATTGAAGTATTGATGCCCCATCAACCGCTGACGAGCTTGATCTACATCATTTGTGGTGTTCTCACTAACGATCAGGCCTTATGCAGCCCGAATTGTCCTCTTTCGAGTATTCGGCTTGTGCCGGAATTGGGACGTAAGTGGTAATTATAAATTGGACTAGATGAGCCCAAGCATCCGATTGACCTTCTATGATTGCTTGCACTTTTGCAGTGTAGATATGTGCCACTGCCCGTGTTCGGAAGTGTCTCTGAAGCAGCGTTAAAATAGAGTCGATGGGATGATAGTCCTCACCTAGAATTGCTGCTAATTCTTCCACGTGGATAAATGCCCACAGTAAGAATCTCGCGAGTGTTAGGGCATGAGTGGGTGCGCATAACCGAATGAGCGAATTATTTCCATATTTCGCCCGTTTTATAATCACCTATTGTTGGGAGCTGTCCATCACTGCTTGACGATGCGATGGGTGCGACACATTCGATAGACGTTCTTCCCACTCAATAAACCATGTATGAGAAATTCCTGGCACTTCTACCTGTTTTCCTTGGTCCAACTTCCCAAGCCAGCTCTCTTTTCTCCACGGAATGGTAAGTAAAGTTAATAACTGGGGGTCGAGGCTGTCGAACAGATGGTATTCTCCTGGACATTCCTTTAGTAGATGAAGAAGACATTGCCTTCATTGGTGACTGCCCTTTTCCAAGTTGAAGTCGGTGATGCTACCGAGGAAAAGGGTAACTTAGTGACACGCTCCCATTCCCCTTGATATGCATTCCATTTTTCATACCACTGTTGATTTGATTGTGTACAGATACTTGAATCATCTATCATTTCCTTGACATCATCAATGATCGTCCTTTGTATTGGTCTTGATAGTTCATCCTGTGCCAATGGGCTTTCCCTGGGGACAGTATCGCTGAAATTAGTTGTTTGAATGGGTAAGGGAACCACCTAAAATTGATTTGGGCACTACATGTATACTTAAGTATAAGGTAATAAAAATAAAAAAACTGGCACTCCAATCGTCGCTTGCATTGACTATATTATTGGATTTTAGGGAAACAGCTTTTTGCACCCAAAGTCGGATGCTGAATCAAAGTTGGATGGTTTCGTACTTAGTTGAATACATCACATTTTTAGGCGTAAAAATAACGCTTTTTAATAACTCTATTTTAGGCGTAAAATGCTGTCCACAACGCGACACGTTTAATCCGACATTCCACGCAAACCTCTTTTACCTAAAACCGACTTTAGTTGGGAATTAATCTAGGTTTAGGGGAAAGGATATGCCACTTCATACACATGTCAAGTTTCTTGTCATGCGAGACATCAACTCCGTTTTGATCTCTGAGAGGCACTCATTTGCTAATGCTGACCGGAGGCCAGCAAGAGCAGACCAAGACAATATATCCTCTTATGAATGTGGTCAGTGGTGCAGTCGGTCAAGGGTCGTGCGAGAGGCTCCGGTGATTTTATGGGGCGCAGTAACCTGGATGGGATATTATTAACCAATCAGGTTACCAGGACAAAAAATGTTGACGATACAGGAAGGTCACCGTATTTGGTGTAGAATACAGTAAGGTTCATACTGGATAGTACCAGTAGGTGATAAAATCAGTATACACTTCTAAGATTGGTTCACAGTAGCGGGTTAACTAAGTCCCCTCTCGTTTTTACTATCCTTAGGTCCAAGCGTCATGCAGGTGATGCCGACTGATGAATCTGATGAATCCAACTATGAAGGGGCAGACTTATATAACATGGACCCAGAGTGCCCCCCCCCCACGCAGCTTTACGTAGGTCAGCGGGTGAAGGTGAGGTGACTTTGGCGGCTAACATCGCCTTCTGAGGTTCCTCTCGACCTACTAAGGTACCAAACGATGGTGTAACGCACTGGTCGCCTTCTTCAGCTTGTCCGCCAGGTCTAATAACAGGTTTGGGTCAAAGGCACCGACACTAATACCAGCCTGATTAAACTGCTCGAACGGTCCTCTAAGTGGGATCAGGTGACTACCAGAGGTGACCGGAGGAGGAATGGGGCCTAGAATTTTAGGGCGGGAAACCTTCAGGACCCCGTCTGCAAAAACTGATCCAGCTCTCGAAGGTAGAACGTTCTTTCAAGGTCTCTTCAGTGACCGCATGTAACAATACATCCATCTTTTTCACTTCCTCTACGAAATATTACCGGTCATGGGCTGCCCTAATATGGGCCGCCATATGAGACTCTACGGGTCAGATGACTGACTGCACTCCGCTCATCCATATTCGTGATCCAGGTCAGCATCGGGCTGTCTGACCGGTGACTATCGACACCTTGGTTGTGACAGACAGGATGATCGATGCTTCTTGACTTCTCACCTTGTGTACCCGTCAGCACAGGCGGTTGCGCTCTCTCGGTAGACTCTTGGAAGAAAGGTGAAGGTGCCCGGTTAGGACAGCGGGACGAGGGTTGGGACTAGAGTCGCTCCTGGGTGGATATCTCCCACATTTTGTTGCTACTGAGAGATGACGCTGGATAGCCCGGATCCTCAATGCCCAGTTATATTGAGTGATATCCGTTAGACCCACCTGGTATCCCAAGTTTTGTACTGTCTCACCCTGAGTCACTACCGGAATATCATTCCAAGCGGTAACATACTGCTTTGTATTAAGGAATAGAAATTTACTCTTTTTTGGCTGTACGTTGAGACCAGACAGACGACCAAATTGCGAGACAATCTCCATGACAGCTTCCAGTTGTGAGGCCTTGCGTAAGAAATTAGTGGAATCGTCAACAAAAGCTGAAAATCTGTGTTCTTGAGCTTTAATTTCCGAATTAATATTTATCTCTTTTGATGTTTTTCGATCAAAAGTGATTGTTGGAGTGCTAGTGCTAATGGTTCAAAAGTCAGGATGAAAAACGATGGGGCCAAGGGACATCCTTGTCGTATTCCAGCTTTAACTTCCATACGTCTACCCACTTCGTTGTTAACTACAAACGCAGCTGCTTTTCCTTGTAGAAATTCATAGTCAGTTGAATAAAATCATTACGAAATCCAAAACGTGATAATGTTGAATAGAGGTAAGTTCTGTCCACAGTGTCGTACGCTTTAGCGAAATCGAGAAAGACGATACCAGCACTATTTTTTTGTGGTAAAGCGATCAAAAATGTTGAGAATGAAGTGGACCACACATGGCCGTTGATTGGTGACGATGGAACACCCATCAACATATGACGGTTGATGGGTGGGAAAGGCCGATCACAGTTACGATGAAAAGGTGGCGGACAACGGGTATTCACGATGTGAAGAAATCAGCCAAGTACTGTCATTACGCCCAGTCCCAGACACTGATGGAACGATGGAGATCACGATCACGATCGTTATCACAATTACTAAGTGGAGTTCCCGTGGATTTAAAACGAGGTGAGCAACTGTTGACATGATGTGTCAGGGACAGCCATCTAGCCGATCTATGAACGGTGTAGTTGTTGAAGTTGATCATGACACGAAGTTTCGGCCCGATCGGCCGATTATGCCCAAGAAATGAAGATCAGATGTGGAATGAAGTCGGGCATGTGGAATGGCGGGTTGTGTGAGTGATGATGACCGATGGGCTTGTCCGAGGATGACGTGACAAGGCCTGATCAGACCCGATCAGCCGAGATCGGTGTTGTATGGTTGCCCCGACAGGGTATGAAGGTCGGAAGTATGGCTGGGCAGATGAATAAAGTCGTTGCGATGGTGACCCAGAGAGTTCCCGAGGTGATCAAGGGCTGATCGCCCTGATCACTGCCTGATCACTCGGCTGATCGCTATGCCGATCGTGATCGGGGCTGATCAGCCTCAAACCGGCGTTCAAACGCGAAGGCAAGGGGAGTTCTCGGTTAAGTCGGGCTGGATACGAAGTGGACAAGCGTCAGAAGGGCAGATCTCAAGTGGTTTCAAAGTCGTTTATCGAAGATCGGGATGGGTTGAAGATCTTTATAGGAGTCGGGTCGTGATCAGGGCAGAAGTGGTACAGATCAGCTTGAAGGTGCAGCCAGGATGGGCAAGGTGGTGCTATGCAACCGTGCGACGAAGTGAATAGGTTCGAAGTATAAATCAGGCATGAGTTGGTGTATGGTACACTAGGTATAGGACATTGCATATATAATAACAGGTTTTGATTTTCCCCCTAAGCAAAGAGTCGCTCCGCCACGTGTTGCGGTCATTGGGAGCACAGGGTTGACTAGTCCCCTCTTGCTCAACTAATTCCCGGTTAAGACGCGCTTAGACGCATTTTGGCTTACCGGAAGACCCCCGACGGGTTTGTTTTAGGTGATCGAACCTCACCCTCAACGCACACGTGTTTGGAACACGTCAATAATATTGGAAAAGGTTTTGTGGAGATAACGTTTGTGGATTACTGTGGAAGATCGTGGTTTGATCGCGTTTTCTTGGTTTCTTATTATCTCTCTCTCATTGGCTGGCCTGATCGGACGAACTTTCCCGATCAGTGCCTAGATACTGAATAAGTATCGACCCCAACCCGTTCTCCGGTGAAGATTTCCACCCGAGGACACCCCCGTCTCGAGAAGGTCATCCCCTCCGACCTGATCAAGATCATCGTTTTCGTCACCGAGTCCACCTGAGTGTAACCACCCCCGATCAACGGGTACACAAGGTGAGACGAAGATAAACATAGATCCTGACGCGCATGAAGACCGACCAGATGACCGGGAGGATCAGATCAGTCACCATAATGGTGATTCATCTGATTCTGATGCTGATCAGGATCAACGGAGTACCCCCTCCGATAGTTGGTCGTCCGGGCCAATGGGTATCCGGATTCCACCCAAGACTTCGGTCATGGATTTGGAAATCGGCTCCACCACAATGGTGCGCGTGCCCGGATCACTTGGTGACTCAGGATATCACCGTGATCCCTTGATGATGAAAAAAATGTGAAAATCAAAGTGGAGGAAACTTTTTCGGGTGTATTGGAGGAAGGCGTATCGCCTCCGATGCTGTCCATACCTAAAGGAAGCGATGGTCGACCTGGTCTGGTGGAGTGCCAGGTCGAGATTAAAGATGAAACAACTCCCCACATGGCCCCGATCGGGGCCGATCTGGGTTATAGTAAAGTTGACTATAACCCGGGAAAGGATCGAGGTGTTAACCTTGATCCTATGCATAAGAAGAAAATGGAAAAATACAGAAAAAACATGGGGCGGATCATTGTGATCCACCTAAAAAATATGTGAAACCTAAACCGAAGATCTTCGAGGAAGACGAAGAGAAGACCGAACCAGCTGAGAAGACCACTGTTCAAGATGTGGAACGACTGTTCTATCTTTGAGAGTTTTTCACAAGTTCCTGGCTACCAACCGAGTGATGAAGATCATTAAACCTAAGATCATCGGGAAGCTTGAAGGTCGGGCGACCAGGACGGTTATCACAGGCAGTCAACTTGATCTGATCAGGAACCTCTTGGTGCAGATCGACGAAGTTGGTTTCACGACTGGTGCTTTCGACGCGAATATGCTGTTCGATCTGGACCAAGGGACGATCAGAGAAGCTATGACAACTCTGTATGATCACCTTGCCTCGTTACTAGGGGCGAACCCCGTGGTCCAGTCGCCGATCGCGGATCCTTCACACCGATCACAGTTGGTTGAATATCCTATGGATATTGAGTCGATATATCAATCGTCATCACAATCTGGAGGGGCCTCCACCGACTCCTCGGTTGGGATAACACGTATGACGTTGGGCCCGAAAGGGATTAAGCAGATCGACCCCAAGATCGAGTCGCAGAACAGGAAAAGGAAGCCTGAACCTGGTCGAGTCGGATCGGACGATAGTTTTGAAGATGCTCAAGAAGTTCCACAGAACAATCCGACTCCCAGCAGTGACCCTACCAACATGCCGGAGGTCCCAGAGCAAATGTGAACCATGTTCGCGACTATGATGAACCGATTTGCGAGTGAACAATATGGATTACCTCAGTACACACCTGGGCAAGGACAACCATGGCGATCAGCATCAAACATGAATCAATCCGCTGAGAAACCGGTCAAGAAACCCGTGGACGTGGATATGGAATCAGTCCGATCAGCCGGAATTGTTCGATCGATATGCCAGGTCGGTCACCAGGATCGATTTCACAGATCACCCCCACGTAGTGATGTGGACATGGAGTCAGAAGGAGAGATCAGTCAGCATTTCGATCCGGATGATCTGGACATTGAGATGCCTCGTAGGGCGAATATGGCCTCCGCGCAGGCATTTGACAGTGATTCCGGAACGATCACCCGAGTGCGAATGTCTGCGATCTCGGAATTGAAAGATTTTACCGGCAAGGATATGGATGATGATCAGGCTAGAGCTTGGTTGAGTCGGACTAAATCAGCTTTTTTGAGAGACAAGACACCGGAAGGTGAAAGATGTCTGATCTTCGCTGATCTAATGAAAGGTCCGGCCAAGAACTGGCTTAAACAGCTGAGTCGAGAAGTGCGTTTGAAGTGGCCTCGGTTGTGTGAAGAGTTTGAAGAGCAGTATTGCAACTCGGGGGTGTCTGTCGCTAGACAGTATTACCACATGAAGAAAAGATCCGACGAGACGCCGATCGAATACTTACATCGGTTGAATGTTGCTGGTCTACGCGCGAAAATGCCGATCAAGGACCCACGACACCCGGATATAGCTCGCGAGCATGTCGAACACTTCATTGGCACTCTGGATAATCGTGATCTGGCTGATCAGCTAACCCTGCTCCGTATAAAGGACTCAGAGCAACTGGAACTGACTCTGAGGACGCTGCAGCGAGCCAAAAGTCGACAGCCCAAGGTCGAGGTAGGATCGAACCGGTACCGGTCAAAGCCACACCCTGATCAGGGCAAGATACCGGCAGCACGACCAGCCAGAGCAATTCGGATGATCACGAAGGAATCAGACAGTTCAGGTTCGGAAGAGGAAAGTGGTCAGTCAAGTCTGAGCTCGGACGAGGAACAGTATCGTCATATCTTTACGACGGAGCCAGTGTATCGCCCGAGATCATCGGCTAATGGCATGGATGGACGGAAACCTGGTGGTATTCAACCTGATCAGGACCGATCTCGTAAGAAATGTGTGCATTGTGGGTCGACCAAACATGGAGATCGTGATTGTTGGAAAAGAATTACGTGTGGAAAATGTGATCGTAAAGGTCACCCTTCTGATCATTGCTTTTTCGTATGCAAAACTTGTGGGAAGCTTCATGACGCCGGTGCCTGCCCTATTGAAGAATTTTTTAATCTGATGCGCAAGTGGTATGTGCCGACTAAACATGCTGGTATGCTTCCACCAGATGTCGAGAAGATGTTAAACTAGATCGCTCGCCAGGTTGGAATCTGGTTCGAGCCGAGCGATCTACGTTCTGCATTTATGCATATGTCGGTAGCGGAGATAAGTTTGAGGAAAAGAAGATAACCGACAATACATGTTCTAATTCAAATTGCATCGATCGATGTCCGATCTACAGTCTCAGAGTGGATGAATATTCCCGATCGGACGTGATCATGGAGTTGGATCTACTGCCCGGTGAATCCCGAGGATACTGGAAGTATCACTCTCCCGACAAGTGGTTTAAACAGGCAAAAGCTAATGGAAAGATCAACAATGAAAAAGCCACTATTCTATTTGACTCTGGGGCAGAAGTCTCGATCATCGACTCCGCCTTTGCTCGTAAGGTGGGATGTCGTATAGACAGTACCCAGAGGCAAGAATGTGTTGGGATCGGCGAAAGTTCATATATGACGGAAGGACGATCACGTGTTAAAATCACCTTGGCAGGATCCCTGGTCTACTATTTTAACGCTTGGGTTGGCCGGTTAGCCGGTCAAGACGCGATACTGGGAATGGATTTTATGGTACCAGCCGGTATACGACTTGACCTTTCTCATGGAACCCTGACTCTGCCAGATGAGGTGCAGATTCAGTTATCCGGCCGACGACCTTTATATGGAACTCATGTACGGATGCTAAAAATGGGTCAGTACGAGAACATCGGGGTGTCCCGATCAGTCGATGTCATGATTCGGCCGAGTGATCGGCAACAGAAATTGTGGCTAACCCGTGGTGAACGATGGGTACCAACGTTCGTTAAAGGTATCGGCAGATCAAGCTACATCAGGGTCACGAATATATCCGATCAGCCGCTGATCGTCCACGAAGACATGATCTTAGGGATGTGGCTACCCGAGGGGAAAGTACCTCGACAGATCGGGTATGTCTCAGTGGGATCACGAAGATATATTGAATGGCAGAATCTGGCTTATCAAGCCACCACGGACCTGATCAGTGACGAAGACTTAGCGGATGAAGACACTTCACCTATGGTCGAGAAGCCGGAATATTCTACGCCGACCAAGTTGCTGATCAGGAGACCACCGATCGAAGCGACAGGGGAAAGCCGGGTCAAAAAAGGTCCACAAATATTGAGTATTATTAGACCCGGCTCACCGAAAACAGCGGATCCAGAAAGCGGAAATGACGATGAGGAGTTCAGAAACGATCATGAGAAGGAAAAGGAGGATGAATCTGTCGAAGTCATTACGGAGGAAAGTGAGCCCGAAGTAGATCACCAGTCGGATGATTTACAAGGGGCGACTCAAGATGATACCGATCAGAAAAAGGCAGATCAGGTAGACGAACAAGTGTGTATACATGAAGGTGGTGATCAGTACATTGAAGGTATCGAGAAGCAGATGGCCGTTTCACCGGAAGTATCGCCCAATATGCCAGAAGTCACCATGGAAGATCTACAGGTCGGTGATCCCGAAGTGAGCACTCCCGAGCAGATCGATCAGCTAAAGAAGATCATCTGGAAGAGGCGTCACTTACTGATGGGGAAAGGTAACGCCCTACCCCCAGCCGCATTCGGAGCTGTTTATGATATAGACGTGGGAAATGCGAGGCCGATCGCTCAGCGTTGTCGTAAAGTTGCACCTCAATACCGGGAAAAGTTATCCGATTTGATCAAGGGTTTGTTGAGTACAAAAATCATCCGACCATCAACATCGCAGTGGGCATCACCGACCGTGATCCTGATAAAGAAGAATGGGGTTGATATTCGATTGTGTATCGACTATAGAATGGTGAATCGCCTCACGAAGTTGATGGTCTATCCGATGCCCCTGATCAATGATTTATTAGAAGATCTGGATAAAGTTTTATGGTTTTGTTCGCTGGATATGGCTAGTGGTTTCTGGGTGGTTTCGATGACTGATCGCGCTCGAGAGATCTCGGCTTTCGTTACACCTTTCGGACTTTTTGAATGGAATCGGATGCCGTTTGGATTAAAGAATGCCCCACAGATCTATCAGAGGCTGATCGACAATGCTCTCTATGGGTATTTCCAGATCAGTGCTGATCGGGAAGCCACCGATCTACATGATGTGTTTACGGAAGGTGAACCAGACCAAGATCAGGGCCGATCAGTGTTGGGAAGGCGATCATACATAGATGACATCTTGGTCACAGCAACATCCTGGGATATGCTATGCGATAAGGTCGAACGACTCCTGAACACCTGCGAGCGCTGGAATTTGTCGATCAGTGTGGTCAAGAGTTTCTGGGGTCAACCCAAGGTCGCTTACCTCGGCCATAACGTGTCGATCCAAGGTTTGGAAGCAAACCCGAAAGATCTGGCCGCCCTCAGCAACTTACCTTTTCCCCGATCACTGAAGGCCATGCAATCCTTCCTCGGATCTCTGAATTATTATAGCCGATTTATCGAAGACTTCTCGATTTACGCCGCTATACTATATGAACTGAAGGAAGTGGATTATCATGGGCTACGAGAACGTGATCGGGTAGGAAGATCACCAATTGAGACTGATCACGAAGTTGAAGTTACTGAAATGGATCTCAAGACTAGATCACTGATCGATCGAACTGATCCAGGGTCAGAGGACCATATGAAGCGAGCTATGGTAGCCTTCAGTATGTTGAAGGCGAAGATGATCTCGACGCCGATATTGAAACATTTCGATCCGGAGAAGATTCCCGTGGTGATCCTATATGCCAGTAAATGGGCAATATCAGCCGCACTGGTCCAAGATCACGACGGAGTTTATTGCCCGGTGACGTTCACAAGCCGAACATTAAAACCGAACGAAGTTAACTATGGTATTGTGGATAAGGAAGTGCTAGCATTATTACGTGTATTGGATGTTTGTTACTCTATGCTGGTAACTAGATCAATTAAGGTATTATCCAGGCGATCTAGTTTGGCTTGGTTACTGTCAGCGAGTGGTTTAGACGGGAGACTGGGGCGATGGGCAGCGCTGTTATCTCAGTGGACCTTGGAGATCATCAAGTGCACCAAGGGCGAAGAAGAAATTCTTGGAACACTAGCAGCCAGCATCACGCCCCGATCAGAAGTCGATGAAGCCCTGATCGAGGTCGCTCCCCGGAAGCAACCCCGAGAATCGATCACTATACCCCCACCGATCGTCGGATCGGAGGAAAATCTGATCGTTGTAAGTTTCGACGGATCAGCGAGTGTGAAGAAAGGCGTGGGGGCGTATAGCGCGCTGTTATGGAAACTGCCAGAATGGACTGTTATATCTGCTGGTTCAGACTATACTCCAGGTATCACGGTCAATGAGGCCGAATATCGTGGTCTGCTGCTAGGTTTGGATCTCTTGCAAGAGCAAAAGATCGGAAGAGTAATCATATGCGGAGATTCAAACCTGGTAATTCGGCAGATCACTGGAGAGATCGATTGCAAAGCACCACGTTTGAAGTTGCTGAACGATCGCGTTATGAAAGCTTTACGTGGATGGCCAAGGCATGATCTTTTACATGTGAAACGTGATTGGAATCGGAGTGCAGATCACCTAGCCACTATGGCCATGCGTGATCAGACCGGATCAATAGTTACTGATCAAGCATTGCTGGAGGAACTGGTGGAGATCAATAGGCTGCCTGAGCTGATTCGTGTGGAAGATGAAAAGGAAGCAGCCCAGATCTCGATCATGACGAGATCGCGAACCAGATCGCCACCTAACAGACCACTCTCTCGAGAAAGCCTAACAGAAGAAATAGTACAGGAGATGCGGATCGAAAGAATTCTCAAGGCACAAGACGAGGAAAAATGGATCGTTGATTTGAAAGCGTTTCTAAAGGGTGATCTGGAGAAGTTGAGCCAGGGTGAAGCAAAAGATTGTGCTAAGATCGCGTCCAACTACGAGATCGACGAAAATGATCTATTGTTTTACTATGTTCAAGCTGATCAGGCCGATGCAGATCTGGACCGATCGGCAAGGCTCGTGATCCCGGAGACTTTACAAGCTGATATCTTACACCATTATCACGTCAGTTTAGAGGGTGGCCACCAGGGCGTAGGTCGAACGTATCACAGGATTCGCAAACATTTTCATTGGAGAGGCTTATATCGAAGTATACAAAAGTTTGTCGGGACATGTACGGATTGCGAAACCGGAAAAGGTATGCCAAACATCCGGGGGAGATCACCTGGAAATATCCAGGCGACCTACCCTTTCCAAGTGATAGCGATGGATCACATACCGTCCCTGCCGAAATCGTTCAAGGGCAACACAGAGTTGCTGATCTGGACTGATCTGTTCACGGGATTGGTGATCGCGAAAGCGGGATCTACCCGAACAGCCCAACAAGTCGCTTGCAGTTACGAAGAATGTGTTTTTCGACGGTTTGGAGCCAGTGAAGTGATCAGGCATGATCGCGAACCAGGTTTCATGGCCGAAGTCTTCCGATCATTCAATCAGATGCTTGGCCAGAAACAGAGCGCGACCATGGCATACCGTCCGCAGGCGAATGGTAAGGCCGAACGGATGGTACAGACGCTAACTAGAGCTATCAAGATGTATGTCGCGGACTCCGCTCAACAAGATTGGGATGAATATGCAGAGAGACTGGTGTTTGCGTTGAATTCCTCTTTCGATCGGATCAGGGGAGATACTCCTTTCTACTTGGCGTATGGTTGGGACCCCCGATCTACCATCGAGTCGGTGATCCCTGTTGGATGCACCCGAGGTCGAGATCGCGAAGCTCGTCGATGGCGTATGGGACTCCAGCGTCACTACCAACATGCGCGGGAACAAGTCAACGAACGATTGCGGAGGGCCATCCAAGAAAGAGCTGATCGGAACAATGATCAGGCCGATTCGCATAATATCGAGCCGGGATCAAGGGTTTGGCTTTACTTGGATCGCGTGAAAGAAGGATATGCCAAGAAGTTAGCACATCTGTGGCATGGACCGTTCCGTATAGCCGAACTGATCGGTGATCATGCCGCTCGGTTGATTACTGCAGGTACCGATTACGGAATTTTCCCGATCGTCCATTTGTCGAAGCTGAAACTGGTTCGGGAATACCCCGATCGGCCCAAAACCAGGCTGTCATGCGATGATCAGCCAAGGTTTGACTTCGACGAAGCTCTCTTGCCCGAAGACAGTTGGGAAAGAACGTTGGACCAGAACGAATTTGAAGTGGAGAAGATTTTGGATACCCGATCAGGCAAGAGGACCCGATTTGGCCGAACCCATCGTGATTATTTGGTTCGGTGGAAGGGTTATGACGATCCCGAGTGGGTAGATGAACGTGATCTGAACTGTGGAGCTCTACTAAGAGAATTTGAACGTGATCGGGTGAGACGAAATCGATTTGGAGTGATGCAAACCCACGAAGAGGGCAACCAGGAGTCTCAATAGCCTGGGTTGACACATTGTGACAGATCAGCCAAATGTAATGGTCGAGCAAGTGGAGATCAGGGTGGTTGAGCTGGTTTGGAGTAAATGGATATATATATACATATAATGCACGAGAACTACATTTGCATACATGTGAGCGATCGATATACAAGATGGAGGCAATAGTGGGACCTGAACAGGAAGTGTGAATATGGAACGTGAAAATTATCAAGAACTGTCGTGATATATTAATGATTATGGAAAAAACGAAACGAAAGCTGGTTGTCACGACAATCACGGGCCATACTTCGTGCGCAGGCGAGAAACCGCGAACCCTGGATGATCCATGGGGCTTGATCGGAACTGGTTCCGCCAAGGCTCCTGCTGATCGGTCCAGATCAGGCAATCACGCAACGTGGCGACCGGAGTTGGATGTCCATAACCGGGATACCACTCCCCGCCGTCAGCCTTGAGTCCTCGCGATCCCGCCCGACGAACAGGTAAATGCAGCACGGCAGGAAACAAGAAAACGTCCAGATCGCACTCGCCGCGTTGAATCCCATTGACCACATGGTCGCAGATCGCAGCCCAGGCAGCCCCAGCTTTTGTGCGTCGACGCTTGCGAGCATGATGGTAATGCTCAATCCACGCGTCCTTGCGCATCGTCGCCGTGATCGGGAAATGGTGGGTCGCCTCCCATATCGCTTGAATATGTTCCTGGTAATACAGGGCCAAACGTCCCTGCAGATCAACAAACCAGGGGCGATTGGGAAACGCCAGCCCGGGCATAGGTGTCATGAGGACATCCCAAGGTGCTGAATCGATCAGAAGCTCGATAGCGCCTCTGGTCAGCACACTCGGTTGCCACTGCTTGTCCTTGGGCGCCGACGATCTTGTCGGAAAGATCCATCCTGGCGGGCGGGACCACAAGCGAGGGACGAGTTTGTGCCTCACAGCAAGAACCTGAGGCGTCAGATCCCATACCTGATCAGCACTCCAAGGTTTCCGAGTTGCCATGTGAGCAGAAGTCGGCTTGCCCTGCATGACGACGTATAAATCCATGAACCTTTGGTTCGGATTATAGCTGTAATCGTCCTGCTCGATCGACGACCGGCTCGCCGGGATGAAAACGCCCGTGAAATTGAGTGGTGGGGCGATCACTGCCCTATTGACCGGTGGAGGAACGTTGGGAACAGCCGGAGCCGGTTGTTCCTCCTCAAGATCATCGTCGTCCTCGTCCTCGGACTCAAGCAAAGCGACGGCCTGGGTCAGCGAACTCACGCCTGAAAGGGTCGGCACTGGAGCGCGGCGATCAGTACTGCGCGATCGGGACAGAACAGACAACGTCCTCTCGTCCAGATCAGTCGACTCATCGTCCGAGTCAACCATGAGACGAGAGCGCTTGGCGGGAGTCATCTTCTTCTTTGACGAGCTGGTCCGTTTGCGCTTCGCAGAACTCAAGATCGAGGAGGCTGATCTCGAGGTCGCTGGTAAACGGGATGGAGTAGACGCAGAAGCCGCTGCAGTGCTGATCACGGGCTGATCAGCACTATGGGCCGGCAAGGAAGCGACGGAAGACGCGGGTGATGGCGGGGCAGACTCGGGAGACTGTGGTGGTGTTCCAGACGGAGTGAAGGAGCTGATCAGCTCAGGAAGCCGTTGTAAAGCCGTCCGAACTGACTCCGAACCGGTGTTCGGGTTGGTCCACCTCTCCATAGTCTGCACCGCAACGTTCCTCAAGTCGGCGTTATGCTGGAGCCAGGCGCGATCATCGAGCTCTAGGGTTTCAAGTTTAACCCGAGCAAGATTAAGCTCGCGCCGGCAATCTTCAGCTGTCTTCCGACTCTCGCACAACCTTTTCTGTATGTCGGCACGGCCGATGCGAGAATCGGAGAGTTGATTTACCAGGAGCTGGACCTGCTCATCCGAGTAGCGAACCTCGACTTCCCGACGCTCTACGTCCTCGGCAGTGCGGATCTTGTCGCAAAGCAGCTGATCACGGTCGAGACGGTGATCATCGAGCCGTTGTAGATGATCCACCATCTCGACCATCGAGCCTTTCATTGCCTCGATACGTTCGTCTGGAAATAAACATGGAAAGTCATATACAGATCGCAGAAGAAGTGAATGGGATAAACATACCTTGATCGCGGATGGTAATAGTCAGCGAACCGATCAGCGACTGTAGAGAGGCGACGGTGTCCGAAGGCCTGGAGAGGCGCAGAGTAGCGAGGTCAGCTGATAGCTGATCACGCTCCATCGTCAAACTCTGAACGCGATCAGTCATGTCTTGCAAGTCTTGGTCAAGTCGGTCGTGATCTAGCCGAAGAGTCGACAGCTGGCTAGCCAGATCAGCAGAATCATGTGCCAAGGTATCGGCAACGATCCGACGGTCGGATAACTCAGCGTTAAGTGCCCGATTGGTATCATATAGAGAAACCAACTCGGGAATTGCACTTCGGAGTTCCGACCGTAGTCGGCAAGCTTCCATGGACCCCAACGTGAGTGGACCCGATCCATCCACTAGACGAGCGAGCTGTTCCAAGTAACGGAGGGGGCGATCTGAAGAAGGTCGAGCGGGAGGATTCCAAGGCGGGCGATACGGAGTCATGGTAGTCGTAGGACGGATGAGGCTGGTCGTGATCGGCGCCGAAGTCGCGATCGGGGCGGTCGCGGGATCAGTCGAACTGGAAACGGAAGGCGAGGCAGTGATCGGACGGGCAGCCGAAGATGACGAAGGAGGAAGAGAAGATCGGCTCGAGTCAGCCATGGTGATCGCCAAAGAGGAAATTTGGAAGTGAATGAGTCGAACTGCAGTCGTTGCGCGGCTGCAGTTAGTCTCAGGGGCGGCTGTGGTAAAGCGATCAGAAAATGTTGAGAATGAAGTGGACCACACATGGCCGTTGATTGGTGACGATGGAACACCCATCAACATATGACGGTTGATGGGTGGGAAAGGCCGATCACAGTTACGATGAAAAGGTGGCGGACAACGGGTATTCACGATGTGAAGAAATCAGCCAAGTACTGTCATTACGCCCAGTCCCAGACACTGATGGAACGATGGAGATCACGATCACGATCGTTATCACAATTACTAAGTGGAGTTCCCGTGGATGTAAAACGAGGTGAGCAACTGTTGACATGACGTGTCAGGGACAGCCATCTAGCCGATCTATGAACGGTGTAGTTGTTGAAGTTGATCATGACACGAAGTTTCGGCCCGATCGGCCGATTATGCCCAAGAAATGAAGATCAGATGTGGAATGAAGTCGGGCATGTGGAATGGCGGGTTGTGTGAGTGATGATGACCGATGGGCTTGTCCGAGGATGACGTGACAAGGCCTGATCAGGCCCGATCAGCCGAGATCGGTGTTATATGGTTGCCCCGACAGGGTATGAAGGTCGGAAGTATGGCTGAGCAGATGAATGAAGTCGTTCCGATGGTGACCCAGAGAGTTCCCGAGGTGATCAAGGGCTGATCGCCCTGATCACTGCCTGATCACTCGGCTGATCGCTATGCCGATCGTGATCGGGGCTGATCAGCCTCAAACCGGCGTTCAAACGCGAAGGCAAGGGGAGTTCTTGGTTAAGTCGGGCTGGATACGAAGTGGACAAGCGTCAGAAGGGCAGATCTCAAGTGGTTTCAAAGTCGTTTATCGAAGATCGGGATGGGTTGAAGATCTTTATAGGAGTCGGGTCGTGATCAGGGCAGAAGTGGTACAGATCAGCTTGAAGGTGCAGCCAGGATGGGCAAGGTGGTGCTATGCAACCGTGCGACGAAGTGAATAGGTTCGAAGTATAAATCAGGCATGAGTTGGTGTATGGTACACAGGTATAGGACATTGCATATATAATAACAGGTTTTGATTTTCCCCCTAAGCAAAGAGTCGCTCCGCCACGTGTTGCGGTCATTGGGAGCACAGGGTTGATTAGTCCCCTCTTGCTCAACTAATTCCCGGTTAAGACGCGCTTAGACGCATTTTGGCTTACCGGAAGACCCCCGACGGGTTTGTTTAGGTGATCGAACCTCACCCTCAACGCACACGTGTTTGGAACACGTCAATAATATTGGAAAAGGTTTTGTGGAGATAACGTTTGTGGATTACTGTGGAAGATCGTGGTTTGATCGCGTTTTCTTGGTTTCTTATTATCTCTCTCTCATTGGCTGGCCTGATCGGACGAACTTTCCCGATCAGTGCCTAGATACTGATTAAGTATCGACCCCAACCCGTTCTCCGGTGAAGATTTCCACCCGAGGACACCCCCCGTCTCGAGAAGGTCATCCCCTCCGACCTGATCAAGATCATCGTTTTCGTCACCGAGTCCACCTAAGTGAGTGTAACCACCCCCGATCAACGGGTACACAAGGTGAGATGAAGATAAACATAGATCCTGACGCGCATGAAGACCGGCCAGATGACCGGGAGGATCAGATCAGTCACCACAATGGTGATTCATCTGATTCTGATGCTGATCAGGATCGACGGAGTACCCCCTCCGATAGTTGGTCGTCCGGGCCAGTGGGTATCCGGATTCCGCCCAAGACTTCGGTCATGGATTTGGAAATCGGCTCCACCACACACCTAGCCATATCTAAATTTGTCCGATGCATGCACTCGGCTTTTCCGTTGGACGCTTGATTCCATGCCTCGCTGACTTGCCGCTTCACGCCGGTTTTTTTACAGAATAAATCAACGTTTCTATACTCTGCACCGCCGTCTGTTTGCAGGTGTATTCGACACCCAAACCTTTTCTC
>MIQA02019352.1:0-24166 GCA_001887855.2 Sclerospora graminicola
AGGCCGATCACAGTTACGATGAAAAGGTGGCGGACAACGGGTATTCACGATGTGAAGAAATCAGCCAAGTACTGTCATTACGCCCAGTCCCAGACACTGATGGAACGGTGGAGATCACGATCATGATCGTGATCACAATTACTAAGTGGAGTTCCCGTGGATGTAAAACGAGGTGAGCAACTGTTGACATGACATGTCAGGAACAGCCATCTAGCCGATCTATGAACGGTGTAGTTGTTGAAGTTGATTATGACACGAAGTTTCGGCCCGATCGGCCGATTATGCCCAAGAAGTGAAGATCAGATGTGGAATGAAGTCGGGCATGTAGAATGGCGGGTTGTGTGAGTGATGATGACCGATGGGCTTGTCCGAGGATGACGTGACAAGGCCTGATCAGGCCCGATCAGCCGAGATCGGTGTTATATGGTTGCCCCGACAGGGTATGAAGGTCGGAAGTATGGCTGAGCAGATGAATAAAATCGTTCCGATGGTGACTCAGAGAGTTCCCGAGGTGATCAAGGGCTAATCGCCCTGATCACTGCGATCGGGGCTGATCAGCCTCAAACCGGCGTTCAAACGCGAAGGCAAGGAGAGTTCTTGGTTAAGTCGGGCTGGATACGAAGTGGACAAGCGTCAGAAAGGCAGATCTCAAGTGGTTCCAAAGTCGTTTATCGAAGATCGGGATGGGTTGAAGATGTTTATAGGAGTCGGGTCGTGATCAGGGCAGAAGTGGTACAGATCAGCTTGAAGGTGCAGCCAGGATGGGCAAGGTGGTGCTATGCAACCGTGCGACGAAGTGAACAGGTTCGAAGTATAAATCAGGCATGAGTTGGTGTATGGTACACTAGGTATAGGACATTGCATATATAATAACAGGTTTTGATTTCCCCCTAAGCAAAGAGTCGCTCCGCCACGTGTTGCGGTCATTGGGAGCACAGGGTTGACTAGTCCCCTCTTGCTCAACTAATTCCCGGTTAAGACGTGCTTAGACGCATTTTGGCTTACCGGAAGACCCCCGACGGGTTTGTTTAGGTGATCGAACCTCACCCTCAACGCACACGTGTTTGGAACACGTCAATAGTATTGGAAAAGGTTTTGTGGAGATAACGTTTGTGGATTACTGTGGAAGATCGTGGTTTGATCGCGTTTTCTTGGTTTCTTATTATCTCTCTCATTGGCTGGCCTGATCGGACGAACTTTCCCGATCAGTGCCTAGACACTGATTAAGTATCGACCCCAACCCGTTCTCCGGTGAAGATTTCCACCCGAGGACACCCCCCGTCTCGAGAAGGTCACCCCCTCCGACCTGATCAAGATCATCGTTTTCGTCACCGAGTCCACCTAAGTGAGTGTAACCACCCCCGATCAACGGGTACACAAGGTGAAATGAAGATAAACATAGATCCTGACGCGCATGAAGACCGGCCAGATGACCGGGAGGATCAGATCAGTCACCACAATGGTGATTCATCTGATTCTGATGCTGATCAGTATCGACGGAGTACCCCCTCCGATAGTTGGTCGTCCGGGCCAGTGGGTATCCGGATTCCGCCCAAGACTTCGGTCATGGATTTGGAAATCGGCTCCACCACAATGGTGCGCGTGCCCGGATCACTTGGTGACTCAGGATATCACCGTGATTCCTTTGATGATGAAAATGATGTGAAAATCAAAGTGGAGGAAACTTTTTCGGGTGTATTGGAGGAAGGCGTATCGCCTCCGATGCTGTCCATTTCTAAAGGAAGCGATGGTCGACCTGGTCTGGTGGAGTGCCAGGTCGAAATTAAAGATGAAACAACTCCCCACATGGCCCCGATCGGGGCCGATCTGGGTTATAGTAAAATTAACTATAACCCGGGAAAGGATCGAGGTCAGCACCTCGATCCTATGCGTAAGAAGAAAATAGGAAAAGAAAGAAAAAACATGGGGGCGGATCAATATGATCCACCTAAAAAATATGTGAAACCGAAACCGAAGATCTTCGAAGAAGATGAAGAGAAGACCGAACCAGCTGAGAAGACCACTGTTCAAGATGTAGAACGATTGTTCTATCTTCGAGAGTTTCACAAGTTCCTAGCTACCAACCGAGTGATGAAGATCATAAAACCCAAGATCATCGGGAAGCTTGAAGGTCGGGCGACCAGGCCAGTTATCACAGGCAGTCAACTTGACCTGATCAGGAACCTCTTGGCGCAGATCGACGAAGTTGGTTTCACTACTGGTGCGTTCGACGCGAATATGCTGTTCGATCTAGACCAAGGGACGATCAGAAAAGCTATGACAACTCTGTATTATCACCTTGCCTCGTTACTAGGGGCGAACCCCGTGGTCCAGTCGCCGATCGCGGATCCTTCACACCGATCGCAGTTGGTTGAATATCCTATGGATATTGAGTCAATATATCAATTGTCATCACAATCTGGAGCGGACTCCACCGACTCCTCGGTTGGAGTAACACGTATGACGTTGGGCTCGAAAGGGATCAAGCAGATTGACCCCAAGATCGAGTCGCAGAACAGGAAAAGGAAGCCTGAACCTGGTCGAGTCGGATCAGATGACAGTTTTGAAGATGCTCAAGAAGTTCCACAAAACAATCCGACTCCCAACAGTAACCCTACCAACATACCAGATGTCCCAGAGCAAATGAGAACCATGTTCGCGACTATGATGAATCGATTTGTGGGTGAACAATACGGATTACCTCAGTACACACCTGGGCAAGGACAACCATGGCGAACGACACCAAACATGAATCAATCCACTGCTAAACCAGTCAAGAAACACGTGGATGTGGATATGGAATCAGTTCGATCGGCCGGAATTGTTCGATCAATATGCCAGGTCGGTCACCAAGATCGATTTCACAGATCACCCCCACGAAGTGATGTGGACATGGAGTCAGAAGGGGATATCAGTCAGCATTTCGATCCGGATGATCTGGACATTGAGATGCCTCGTAGGGCGAATATGGCCTCCGCGCAGGCATTTGACAGTGAATCCGGAACGATCACCCGAGTGCGAATGTCTGCGATCTCGGAATTGAAAGATTTCACCGGCAAGGATATGGACGACGATCAAGCCAGAGCTTGGTTAAGTCGGACTAAATCAGCTTTTCTGAGGGACAAGACACCGGAAGGTGAAAGATGCCTGATCTTCGCTGATCTAATGAAAGGTCCGGCCAAGAACTGGCTTAAACAGCTGAGTCGAGAAGTGCGTTTGAAGTGGCCTCGTTTGTGTGAAGAGTTTGAAGAACAGTATTGCAACTCGGGGGTGTCTGTCGCTAGACAGTACTACCACATGAAGAAAAGATCCGACGAGACGCCGATCGAGTACTTACATCGGTTGAATGTTGCTGGTCTACGCGCGAAAATGCCGATCAAGGACCCACGACACCCGGACATAGCCCGTGAACATGTCGAACACTTCATTGGGACTCTGGATAATCGCGATCTGGCTGATCAGCTAACCTTGCTCCGTATAAAGGACTCAGAACAACTGGAACTGACTCTAAGGACGTTGCAGCGGGCCAAGAGTCGACAGCCCAAGGTCGAGGTAGGATCGAACCGGTACCGGTCCAAGCCACACCCTGATCAGGGCAAGATACCGGCAGCCCGACCAGCCAGAGCGATTCGAATGATCGCGAAGGAATCAGACAGTTCAGGCTCTGAAGAAGAAAGTGGCCAGTCGAGTCTGAGTTCGGACGAGGAACAGTACCGTCATGTATTTACGACGGAACCAGTATACCGTCCGAGATCATCGACTAATGGCATGGACGGACGGAAACCTGGTGGTATTCAACCTGGTCAGGACCGATCTCGCAAGAAATGCGTGCAATTTGGGTCGGCCAGACATGGAGATCGTAATTGCTGGAAGAGAATTACGTGTGGAAATTGTGATAGTAAAGGTCACCCCTCTGATCATTGTTTTTTCGTATGCAAAACTTGTGGGAAGCTTCATGACGCCGGTGCCTGCCCTATTGAAGAATTTTTCAATCTGATGCGCAAGTGGTATGTGCCGACTAAACATGCTGGTATGCTCCGCCAGATGTCGAGAAGATGTTAAACTAGATCGCTAGCCAGGTTGGAATCTGGTTCGAGCCGAGCGATCTACGTACTGCATTTATGCATATGTCGGTAGCGGAGATAAGTTTAAGGAAAAGAAGATAACCGACAATACATGTTCTAATTTAAATTGCATCGATCGGTGTCCGATCAACAGTCTCAGAGTGGATGAATATTCCCGATCGGACGTGATCATGGAGTTGGATCTACTGCCTGGTGAATCCCGAGGATACTGGAAGTATCACTCTCCCGACAAGTGGTTTAAACAAGCAAAAGCTAATGGAAAGATCAACAATGAAAAAGCCACTATTCTATTTGACTCTGGGGCGGAAGTCTCGATCATCGACTCCGCCTTTGCTCGTAAGGTGGGATGCCGTATAGACAGTACCCAGAGGCAAGAATGTGTTGGGATCGGCGAAAGTTCATATATGACGGAAGGACGATCACGTGTTAAAATCACCTTGGCAGGATCCCTGGTCTACTATTTCAACGCTTGGGTTGGCCGGTTAGCCGGTCAAGACGCGATACTGGGAATGGATTTTATGGTACCAGCCGGTATACGACTTGACCTCTCTCATGGAACCCTGACTCTGCCAGATGAGGTGCAGATTCAGTTATCCGGCCGACGACCTTTGTATGGTACTCATGTACTGATGTTAAAAATGGGTCAGTATGAGAACATCGGGGTGTCCCGATCAGTCGATGTCATGATTCGGCCGATTGATCGGCAACAGAAATTGTGGCTAACCCGTGGTGAACGATGGGTACCAACGTTCGTTAAAGGTATCGGCAGATCAAGCTACATCAGGGTCACGAATATATCTGATCAGCCGCTAATCGTCCACGAAGACATGATCTTAGAGATGTGGCCACCCGAGGGGAAAGTACCTCGACAGATCGGGTATGTCTCAGTGGGATCACGAAGATACATTGAATGGCAGAATCCGGCTTATCAGGCTACCACGGACGTGATCAGTGACGAAGACTTAGCGGATGAAGATATTTCACCTATGGTCGAGAAGCCGGAAATTTCTACGCCGACCAAGTTGCTGATCAGGAGACCACCGATCGAAGCGACAGGGGAACGCCGGGTCGAAAAAGGTCCACAAATATTGAGTATTATTAGACCCGGCTCACCGAAAACAGCGGATCCAGAAAGCGGAAATGACGATGAGGAGTTCAGAAACGATCATGAGAAGAAAAAGGAGGATGAATCTGTCGAAGTCATTACGGAGGAAAGTGAGCCCGAAGTAGATCACCAGTCGGATGATTTACAAGGGGCGACTCAAGATGATACCGATCAGAAAAAGGCAGATCAGGTAGACGAACAAGTGTGTGTACATGAAGGTGGTGATCAGTACATTGAAGGTATCGAGAAGCAGATGGCCGTTTTACCGGAAGTATCGCCCAATATGCCAGAAGTCACCATGGAAGATCTACAGGTCGGTGATCCCGAAGTGAACACTCCCGAGCAGATCGATCAGCTAAAGAAGATCATCTGGAAAAGGCGCCACTTACTGATGGGGAAAGGTAACGCCCTACCCCCAGCCGCATTCGGAGCTGTTTGTGATATAGACGTGGGAAATGCGAGGCCGATCGCTCAACGTTGTCGTAAAGTTGCACCTCAATACCGGGAAAAGTTATCCGATTTGATCAAGGGTTTGCTGAGTACAAAGATCATCCGACCATCAACATCGCAGTGGGCATCACCGATCGTGATCGTGATTAAGAAGAATGGGGTTGATATTCGATTGTGTATCGACTATAGAATGGTGAATCGCCTCACGAAGTTGATGGTCTACCCGATGCCCCTGATCAACGATTTATTAGAAGATCTGGATAAAGTTTTATGGTTTTGTTCGCTGGATATGGCTAGTGGTTTCTGGGTGGTTTCGATGACTGATCGCGCTCGAGAGATCTCGGCTTTCGTTACACCTTTCGGACTTTTTGAATGGAATCGGATGCCGTTTGGATTAAAGAATGCCCCACAGATCTATCAGAGGCTGATCGACAATGCTCTCTATGGATATTTCCAGATCAGTGCTGATCGGAAAGCCACCGATCTACATGATGTGTTTACGGAAGGTGAACCAGACCAAGATCAGGGCCGATCAGTGTTGGGAAGGCGATCATACATAGATGACATCTTGGTCACAGCAACATCCTGGGATATGCTATGCGATAAGACCCAACGACTTCTGAACACCTGCGAGCGCTGGAATTTATCGATCAGTGTGGTCAAGAGTTTCTGGGGTCAACCCAAGGTCGCTTACCTCGACCATAACGTGTCAATCCAAAGTTTGGAGGCAAACCCGAAGGATCTGGCCGCCCTCAGCAACTTACCGTTTCCCCGATCACTGAAGGCCATGCAATCCTCCCACGGATCTCTGAATTATTATAGCCGATTTATCGAAGACTTCTCGATTTACACCGCTATACTATATGAACTGAAGGAAGTGGATTATCATGGGCTACGAGAACGTGATCGGGTAGGAAGATCACCAATTGAGACTGATCACGAAGTGGAAGTTACTGAAATGGATCTCAAGACTAGATCACTGATCGATCGGACTGATCCAGGATCAGAGGACCATATGAAACGAGCTATGGTAGCCTTCAGTATGTTAAAGGCGAAGATGATCTCGACGCCGATACTGAAACACTTCGATCCGGAGAAGATTCCCGTGGTGATCTTATATGCCAGTAAATGGGCAGTATCAGCCGCACTGGTCCAAGATCACGACGGAGTTTATTGCCCGGTGACGTTCACAAGCCGAACATTAAAACCGAACGAAGTTAACTATGGTATTGTGGATAAGGAGGTGCTAGCATTATTACGTGTATTGGATGTTTGTTACTCTATGCTGGTAACTAGATCAATTAAGGTATTGTCCAGGCAATCTAGTTTGGCTTGGTTACTGTCAGCGAGTGGTTTAGACGGGAGACTGGGGCGATGGGCAGCGGTGTTATCTCAGTGGACTCTGGAGATCATCAAGTGCACCAAGGGCGAAGAAGACATTCTTGGAACACTAGCCGCCAGCATCACACCCCGATCAGAAGTCGATGAAGCCCTGATCGAGGTCGCTCCCCGGAAGCAACCCCGAGAATCGATCACTATACCCCCACCGATCGTCGGATCGGAGGAAAATCTGATCGTTGTAAGTTTCGACGGATCAGCGAGTGTGAAGAAAGGCGTGGGGGCGTATAGCGCGCTGTTATGGAAACTGCCAGAATGGACTGTTATATCTGCTGGTTCAGACTATACTCCAGGTATCACGGTCAATGAGGCCGAATATCGTGGTCTGCTGCTAGGTTTGGATCTCTTGCAAGAGCAAAAGATCGGAAGAGTAATCATATGCGGAGACTCAAACTTGGTAATTCGGCAGATCACTGGAGAGATCGATTGTAAAGCACCGCGTCTGAAGTTGCTGAACGATCGCGTTATGAAAGCTTTACGTGGATTGCCAAGGCATGATTTTTACATGTGAAACGTGATTGGAATCGGAGTGCAGATCACCTAGCCACTATGGCCATGCGTGATCAGACCGGATCAATAGTTACTGATCAAGCATTGCTGGAGGAACTGGTGGAGATCAATAGGCTGCCTGAGCTGATTCGTGTGGAAGATGAAAAGGAAGCAGCCCAGATCTCGATCATGACGAGATCGCGAACCAGATCGCCACCTAACAGACCACTCTCTCGAGAAAGCCTAACAGAAGAAATAGTACAGGAGATGCGGATCGAAAGAATTCTCAAGGCACAAGACGAGGAAAAATGGATCGTTGATTTGAAAGCGTTTCTAAAGGGTGATCTGGAGAAGCTGAGCCAGGGTGAAGCAAAAGATTGTGCTAAGATCGCGTCCAGCTATGAGATCGACGAAAATGATCTATTGTTTTACTATGTTCAAGCTGATCACGCCGATGCAGATCTGGATCGATCAGCGAGGCTCGTGATCCCGGAGACTTTACAAGTTGATATCTTACACCATTATCACGTCAGTTTAGAGGGTGGCCACCAGGGCGTAGGTCAAACGTATCACAGGATTCGCAAACATTTTCATTGGAGAGGCCTATATCGAAGTATGCAAAAGTTTGTCGGGACATGTACGGATTGCGAAACCGGAAAAGGCATGCCAAACATCCGGGGGAGATCACCTGGAAATATCCAGGCGACCTACCCTTTCCAAGTGATAGCGATGGATCACATACCGTCCCTGCCGAAATCGTTCAAGGGCAACACAGAGTTGCTGATCTGGACTGATCTGTTCACGGGATTGGTGATCGCGAAAGCGGAATCTCCCCGAACAGTCCAACAAGTCGCTTGCAGTTGTAAAGAATGTGTCTTTAAGCGGTTGTGATCAAATGAGGTGATCAGTCACGATCGGGAACCAGGTTTCATGGCCGAAGTTTTCCGATCATTCAATCAGATGCTTGGTCAGAAACAAAGCGCGACCATGGCCTACCGTCCGCAAGCGAACGGTAAGGCCGAACGCATGGTACAGACGCTAACCAGAGCTATCAAGATGTATGTCGCGGATTCCGCTCAACAAGACTGGGATGAGTATGCAGAGAGGCTGGTGTTTGCGTTGAACTCCTCTTTTGATCGGATCAGGGGAGATACTCCGTTCTACTTGGCGTATGGTTGGGACCCCCGATCTACCATCGAGTCGGTGATTCCTGTTGGATGTACCCGAGGTCGAGATCGCGAAGCTCGTCGATGGCGTATGGGACTCCAGCGCCATTACCAACATGCGCGGGAACAAGTGAACGAACGACTGCGGAGGGCGATCCAAGAAAGAGCTGATCGGAATAATGATCAAGCCGATTCCCATAATATCGAACCGGGATCAAGGGTCTGGCTTTACTTGGATCGCGTGAAAGAAGGATACGCCAGGAAGTTAGCACACCTGTGGCATGGACCCTTCCGTATATCCGAATTGATCGGCGATCATGCCGCCCGGTTGATCACTGCTGGTACCGATTACGGAATTTTCCCGATCGTCCATTTGTCGAAGCTGAAGCTGGTTCGGGAATACCCCGATCGGCCCAAAACCAGGCTGTCATGCGATGATCAGCCAAGGTTTGACTTCGACGAAGCTCTCTTGCCAGAAGACAGTTGGGAAAGAACGTTGGACCAGAACGAATTTGAAGTGGAGAAGATTTTGGATACCCGATCAGGCAAGAGGACCCGATTTGGCCGAACCCATCGTGATTACTTGGTTCGGTGGAAGGGTTATGACGATCCCGAGTGGGTAGATGAACGTGATCTGAACTGTGGAGCTCTACTAAGAGAATTTGAACGTGATCGGGTGAGACGAAATCGATTTGGAGTGATGCAAACCCACGAAGAGGGCAACCAGGAATCTCAATAGCCTGGGTTGACACATTGTGACAGATCAGCCAAATGTAATGGTCGAGCAAGTGGAGATCAGGGTGGTTGAGCTGGTCTGGAGTAAATGGATATATATATACATATAATGCACGAGAACTACATTTGCATACATGTGAGCGATCGATATACAAGATGGAGGCAATAGTGGGACCTGAACAGGAAGTGTGAATATGGAACGTGAAAATTATCAAGAACTGTCGTGATATATTAATGATTATGGAAAAAAAAACGAAACGAAAGCTGGTTGTCACGACAATCACGGGCCATACTTCGTGCGCAGGCGAGAAACTGCGAACCCTGGATGATCCATGGGGCTTGATCGGAACTGGTTCCGCCAAGGCTCCTGCTGATCGATCCAGATCAGGCAATCACGCAACGTGGCGACCGGAGTTGGATGTCCATAACCGGGATACCACTCCTCGCCGTCAGCCTTGAGTCCTCGCGATCCCGCCCGACGAACAGGTAAATGCAGCACGGCAGGAAACAAGAAAACGTCCAGATCGCACTCGCCGCGCTGAATCCCATTGACAACATGATCGCAGATCGCAGCCCAGGCAGCCCCAGCTTTGGTGCGTCAACGCTTGCGAGCATGATGGTAATGCTCGATCCACGCGTCCTTGCGCATCGCCGCCGTGATCGGGAAATGGTGGGTCGCCTCCCATATCGCTTGAATATGTTCCTGGTAATACAGGGCCAAACGTCCCTGCAGATCAACAAACCAGGGGCGATTGGGAAACGCCAGCCCGGGCATAGGTGTCATGATAACATCCCAAGGTGCTGAATCGATCAGAAGCTCGATAGCGCCTCTGGTCAGCACACTCGGTTGCCACTGCTTGTCCTTGGGCGCCGACGATCTTGTCGGAAAGATCCATCCTGGCGGGCGGGACCACAAGCGAGGGACGAGTTTGTGCCTCACAGCAAGAACCTGAGGCGTCAGATCCCATACCTGATCAGCACTCCAAGGTTTCCGAGTTGCCATGTGAGCAGAAGTCGGCTTGCCCTGCATGACGACGTATAAATCCATGAACCTTTGGTTCGGATTATAGCTGTAATCGTCCTGCTCGATCGACGACCGGCTCGCCGGGATGAAAACGCCCGTGAAATTGAGTGGTGGGGCGGTCACTGCCCTATTGACCGGTGGAGGAACGTTGGGAACAGCCGGATCCGGTTGTTCCTCCTCAAGATCATCGTCGTCCTCGTCCTCGGACTCAAGCAAAGCGACGGCCTGGGTCAGCGAACTCACGCCTGAAAGGGTCGGCACTGGAGCGCGGCGATCAGTACTGCGCGATCGGGACAGAACAGACAACGTCCTCTCGTCCAGATCAGTCGACTCATCGTCCGAGTCAACCATGAGACGAGAGCGCTTGGCGGGAGTCATCTTCTTCTTTGACGAGCTGGTCCGTTTGCGCTTCGCAGAACTCAAGATCGAGGAGGCTGATCTCGAGGTCGCTGGTAAACGGGATGGAGTAGACGCAGAAGCCGCTGCAGTGCTGATCACGGGCTGATCAGCACTATGGACCGGCAAGGAAGCGACGGAAGACGCGGGTGATGGCGGGGCAGACTCGGGAGACTGTGGTGGTGTTCCAGACGGAGTGAAGGAGCTGATCAGCTCAGGAAGCCGTTGTAAAGCCGTCCGAACTGACTCCGAACCGGTGTTCGGGTTGGTCCACCTCTCCATAGTCTGCACCGCAACGTTCCTCAAGTCGGCGTTATGCTGGAGCCAGGCACGATCATCGAGCTCTAGGGTTTCAGGTTTAACCCGAGCAAGATTAAGCTCGTGCCGGCAATCATCAGCTGTCTTCCGACTCTCGCACAACCATTTCTGTATGTCGGCACGGCCGATGCGAGAATCGGAGAGTTGATTTACCAGGAGCTGGACCTACTCATCCGAGTAGCGAACCTCGACTTTCCGACGCTCTACGTCCTCGGCAGTTCGGATCTTGTCGCAAAGCAGTTGATCACGTTCGAGACGGTGATCATCGAGCCGTTGTAGATGATCTACCATCTTGACCATCGAGGCTTTCATTGCCTCGATACGTTCGTCTGGAAATAAACATGGAAAGTCATATACAGATCGCAGAAGAAGTGAATGGGATAAACATACCTTGATCGCGGATGGTAATAGTCAGCGAACCGATCAGCGACTGTAGAGAGGCGACGGTGTCCGAAGGCCTGGAGAGGCGTAGAGTAGCGAGGTCAGCTGATAGCTGATCACGCTCCATCGTCAAACTCTGAACGCGATCAGTCATGTCTTGCAAGTCTTGGTCAAGTCGGTCGTGATCTAGCCGAAGAGTCGACAGCTGGCTAGCCAGATCAGCAGAATCATGTGCCAAGGTATCGGCAACGATCCGACGGTCGGATAACTCAGCGTTATGTGCCCGATTGGTATCATATAGAGAAACCAACTCGGGAATTGCACTCCGGAGTTCCGACCGTAGTCGGCAAGCTTCCATGGACCCCAACGTGAGTGGACCCGATCCATCCACTAGACGAGCGAGCTGTTCCAAGTAACGGAGGGGGCGATCTGAAGAAGGTCGAGCGGGAGGATTCCAAGGCGGGCGATACGGAGTCATGGTAGTCGTAGGACGGATGAGGCTGGTCGTGATCGGCGCCGAAGTCGCGATCGGGGCGGTCGCGGGATCAGTCGAACTGGAAACGGAAGGCGAGGCAGTGATCGGACGGGCAGCCGAAGATGACGAAGGAGGAAGAGAAGATCGGCTCGAGTCAGCCATGGTGATCGCCAAAGAGGAAATTTGGAAGTGAATGAGTCGAACTGCAGTCGTTGCGCGGCTGCAGTTTGTCTCAGGGGCGGCTGTGGTAAAGCGATCAGAAAATGTTGAGAATGAAGTGGACCACACATGGCCGTTGATTGGTGACGATGGAACACCCATCAACATATGACGGTTGATGGGTGGGAAAGGCCGATCACAGTTACGATGAAAAGGTGGCGGACAACGGGTATTCACGATGTGAAGAAATCAGCCAAGTACTGTCATTACGCCCAGTCCCAGACACTGATGGAACGATGGAGATCACGATCACGATCGTTATCACAATTACTAAGTGGAGTTCCCGTGGATGTAAAACGAGGTGAGCAACTGTTGACATGATGTGTCAGGGACAGCCATCTAGCCGATCTATGAACGGTGTAGTTGTTGAAGTTGATCATGACACGAAGTTTCGGCCCGATCGGCCGATTATGCCCAAGAAATGAAGATCAGATGTGGAATGAAGTCGGGCATGTGGAATGGCGGGTTGTGTGAGTGATGATGACCGATGGGCTTGTCCGAGGATGACGTGACAAGGCCTGATCAGGCCCGATCAGCCGAGATCGGTGTTATATGGTTGCCCCGACAGGGTATGAAGGTCGGAAGTATGGCTGAGCAGATGAATAAAATCGTTCCGATGGTGACTCAGAGAGTTCCCGAGGTGATCAAGGGCTAATCGCCCTGATCACTGCGATCGGGGCTGATCAGCCTCAAACCGGCGTTCAAACGCGAAGGCAAGGAGAGTTCTTGGTTAAGTCGGGCTGGATACGAAGTGGACAAGCGTCAGAAAGGCAGATCTCAAGTGGTTCCAAAGTCGTTTATCGAAGATCGGGATGGGTTGAAGATGTTTATAGGAGTCGGGTCGTGATCAGGGCAGAAGTGGTACAGATCAGCTTGAAGGTGCAGCCAGGATGGGCAAGGTGGTGCTATGCAACCGTGCGACGAAGTGAACAGGTTCGAAGTATAAATCAAGCATGAGTTGGTGTATGGTACACGGGTATAAGAGATTGCATATATAATAACAGGTTTTGATTTTCCCCCTAAGCAAAGAGTCGCTCCGCCACGTGTTGCGGTCATTGGGAGCACAGGGTTGACTAGTCCCCTCTTGCTCAACTAATTCCCGGTTAAGACGTGCTTAGACGCATTTTGGCTTACCGGAAGACCCCCGACGGGTTTGTTTAGGTGATCGAACCTCACCCTCAACGCACACGTGTTTGGAACACGTCAATAATATTGGAAAAGGTTTTGTGGAGATAACGTTTGTGGATTACTGTGGAAGATCGTGGTTTGATCGCGTTTTCTTGGTTTCTTATTATCTCTCTCTCATTGGCTGGCCTGATCGGACGAACTTTCCCGATCAGTGCCTAGATACTGATTAAGTATCGACCCCAACCCGTTCTCCGGTGAAGATTTCCACCCGAGGACACCCCCGTCTCGAGAAGGTCATCCCCTCCGACCTGATCAAGATCATCGTTTTCGTCACCGAGTCCACCTAAGTGAGTGTAACCACCCCCGATCAACGGGTACACAAGGTGAGATGAAGATAAACATAGATCCTGACGCGCATGAAGACCGGCCAGATGACCGGGAGGATCAGATCAGTCACCATAATGGTGATTCATCTGATTCTGATGCTGATCAGGATCAACGGAGTACCCCCTCCGATAGTTGGTCGTCCGGGCCAGTGGGTATCCGGATTCCGCCCAAGACTTTGGTCATGGATTTGGAAATCGGCTCCACCACACTAGCTAGGAATCAGCTTCCTTTGCTGGTCTAGACGTATCTTCTGCCTCCAACATACGGTATTGGCTCGAGGTCGGTCTTTCTCTTAGGTCGGACTCGGTCCGATCCTTTGATGTGTCGACCAGAGCCGGTTTGTTTAACATCGCAACTTGCTTAGGTCGATATATCCCATGGAGCTCACTGTCTTATTTATAGGAGCTTATTATGCCCTTAATCTTTATGCCTTAAGGGTGATCCGGTTCCTTTAGTCAGTTCACCGAAATCTCACTCCCGTGTAAACTGAACCACTTCGATCACTGATAATCAACTGCAATAATCTTGCTGCATCGTAACCCGTATTCCATACCATATATAAAACTGCTCAGTTACAAATGTCTTAACCGGTCCGACTTTAAAATCAACCCGGTCCGTCATCTGGATACTCTCGTCTAATCGTGATGCTTGGCCGATCCACTGCTCTCTGGGACAAGGTGCGGAAACGGCAACTCTCATACTTTCCACAATAGCCCGTTACAGTCACACCTCCTTATGTGGCGCATTGGGTGGTCCAGATATAAAAACGCCATCTATGGGGGATAAGATACGGTACTAACTACTTGAACTTTATGATATCGCATCGTAACCGGATACATCATTCGATTGCTCTTCAGTCAACCGAACGGACTGACGAATGGGATAGGATCGAGAATCTGATGTCGGAGGTGCTGGGAAATTAGATGTCATCAACAAGAGCTAAAGCTAGATGTCCAAACGGGGGGAAATTTTGAGGAGGAATGACGAACTAAAGCCTGTTTTGGATGATTTTATGGTCATCTTTGGGAGCAGAATGCTTTACTGTGGTCTTGTTGCGCGTCAAGAGCATCGTTTGTGGGCTAATAGCATTGGTACAACTTTTGCCTTATTGAATGCGATGATCTTGCAGACGAGATAGACCAGGGAGTCGGCGCTTCTACGTTGTGTTGTATACGTATTCAGATAGCGCCGCCGATCAGCCCCCAAGAGCTGTCAATGTATTAGGAGTGTCAAGCTTGCACATGTGCAAACTTTAACGGTGACAATACCAGCGCTACTTGCGAAGTGTGTAGTATTCCTCGCGTTGCGCGAGCACCACACTAGCTTCCGCGAGAAAAGAAGGAGTAAAATGCCAGCAGTCAGGTGAAGATGTATTTTAGTATCTTGGCCATATATTCTTGCGCAAATTTGTATCTACTCTGATAAGTAACATCCGCACGATGATGAAGAATGGTCTCTGGATCTAATCGGCAACGTATTTCGCCTGTGTTACCCTCCTATGTCAGAGGACAAAAAGTTGCCTTACATGTTATATCTTCCTACCAGCTAATGTGACACGAGTGCACTTGATTGGATTAGACCGATGCTTAGATTTAACGCGAGTGCACTTGATTGGATTAGACCGAGGCTTAGATTGATAAGGAGACAATTACAACTATTAAAAAATTGAGGCGTATCGAACATTAAAAGTTTGCACATTTTGCTTTAGTGTCGCACGGCCATCGAAAACTTACTTTTACGTCAAATTACGTTTTCGTCTTCACATTGTCCATCTGAATTTATTTCTTGACCAGGAGCCCAGTGGATCATCACTACTACGAGCTAGAGGTGATCCAACTGAGTACAGGGTTCTCTCGTGATTCTACGCGAAGTTCACCTGCTTAATGGAACCGAGCAATTAGTAGCTCGTTTAGTCAGAAATGAGCCTCGCGTTTGAAGAAACCGAGGAGGAAAAGCCATTGCGGCTCTGGATTGAACACGTCTTTATCTTTATCATTGAAAATGGTGGTGAGAATGATCTCTGGGGCGAATTAAGTCGTCGTCTCACCGTGCCGTACTCCAAGTTACGCGTCCATGACGCGATGTTTTTTACTCGGTTCTGCACGTGATTGTGCATTAAGTGGCCCACGTGGTGGATTTCATCACCGCGTGTCTCATGCAAGTCGAGATCCAGCCTGATCAACGCGGGATCGGTTTTAATTCCGCTCGTTGCGCGTGTAAAAGAATGAATTGGTTTGTCCTCGTCGACTTTTGAAACCTGCGCGCGAAGTGTTGATAAACATCATTGAAAGTCGTGATTTCGATGCCATTGTCATGGATTATGTCGGGACGTACATGATCATGTCGTTCAGGTCCTCGATAATATTGACATGCAAATGCAAATATGTCGTCAACTCACGGACGAATATCGCGACGCAAAAGTCTCGCAAACGAATAATGTCATGTATACCCTCACGGTGTGTTTTTACCGGGTCTGGTGTCTATGGCATGAATTCCGACATGTCGGAACTCCGTCAACGTTATGGCTATTCTTTCTTTTGGGTCTTGACCATTGCCGTTGTAATGGGGTACCATTACATAAGTGATATTTGAATAGAAATATCACAGTTCAATTTCAGTCGTAATACCTGAAATTGTGAATATTGGATTATAAGTTGTCATAATCCACCTTTGAGAACAGATTCTGATATAATTGAATCTAACAAGTCATCTAATGATAAAAATATCATTAGATCAGTTTTATACTACATGTTACTATGATTAGTCTAGGTCTAATTATACTAGTTAGCTCTTAACCAACCATAAATATATTCACTCTTAAACTTACCTTCTAGCACTCACGTCTTAAGTGTATATATATTAATATATATATACTTAATCGATAATTAATTAATACATTAATTACTTATCTACCTAGGTTTATTTAAAGTAAACTAAGGAGGACCAAATTACATTTGGTCCAACACAATTTGCACGCTTCCTCATTGCAACTTACAGTGTAAGCCGCGTGACAGCAGCCCTGTTACACCTGGTAGCACTTTGTGGTCCGTCCAAACGACCACTTTTGACACGTTCCGCTAGTTAACTAGCAGTTCGAAGGTTTAAGAGCCACTAGCTGTCATGGCAACAGCCAGTGAACGTGAGCGTGAGCGCCAGCTCGCGCACGACCTAGTTATGGAAAACTTTCCTAACTGGCCACCGAGTGCTTTGGTCACATTGACCGAGATGATTAGGACCATAGGACCCGAAATCATCACTCCCCTCCGTGGAAAATCTTTGGAGGATGCCCTAGAAGCGGTTAACCGTTTCAAGAGACTGTATGTCGACCCTCAGGTGCGTCATGCTCTGTTGCGCTCTCAGACGGCGACAACAACAACAGCGCCCGCATCTAGTGCGAGCGTTGAAGTAGTAAAGGCACGGATTCCGCCCTTTACTGGCGAAGGGGGCGAACCCCTTCGTAGGTGGTTCGCAGAGGTAGAGGATGCTATCACTGCGCAGAAGATTGTGGACCCGCGTTCACAAGCTTATTTCGCCACCACATGCCTAGGCGGTCGTGCCAGGGCATGGGCGATGAGCCGCAGATCCACTGATGGAACTGCGTTTTTGACATATCAGTCATTAAAAACTGAGCTAAAGCACAACTTTGAAGCTCCAGAAATGGAACTTAGCTGCCGTGAAGAGTTCATGGAACTCAGGCAGGGCAAGTTGAGCTTACATGCGTACGCTCAGAAAATACAATATTTATTGTCAAATATTGTATATGAACCGGTGCCTCCTGCCATGCAGGTCACCGCCTTCATGAAGGGACTAAATGACGGTCCCATCAAACGGAGTCTTTACCGGGTTCCCCCGAAGACTCTGAGCGATGCTATAGATCAAAGCATCCGGGAGGAGTTCAGCATGCGTCGCTCAGCAGCGCATGCTGGGGTTAGTCGGAAAGCGCAAGCGCCTTTCGACTTTAACATGCCGCCAATACAGCATGTTAATAATAATAACCAAAACTTCCAATCGAGACGAAGTTCACACTTCGTCCCGAGACACCCGAATCCGCGTCATAATGCGGGCGGAGGAGGTCCAGAACCTATGGATCTATCAGTTGCGGTCGCCTCGACACCGAGGCAACCGAAGAACAAGAAGTTCCTTCGCTGCAATAGATGCGCGAAAATGGGCCATTACGCCCATGAATGTATGGCGCCGCGTCCGGCACCACGCAGTCAGCGGACTGGGCAGTCTGCTGGCAAGCGACATCAACAGGGGCAACCCTCTGTTGATGCAAAAAACGTGAACAACCAGTAGGGGCGGGGTGCCCTACTGGACGGGTTATCTTGCATGCCGACATCGGGCATGTGAGGATAATAGCCCCAGACGGGACTATGTCCTGTCAACGCGTGCAGGGTGAAGAGAAACCTCTCATCACCCTGGAAGTTAAGCCGCATGGAAACGATGTCCCCATGCGTGCTCTGTTTGACACAGGAGCGTCAAACAATTTCGTTAGAACTGAGGTACTAACGTCGTTGAACTTCGAGGAGATTGAATCTCCAACAAGCATGTTATCAGTCCGGTTAGCAACAGGTGCAACTGTGACTATACCGAAGCGTGTTATTCGAACACGCCTCGAGTTAGACGAACTATCGTTCGAGGATGAATACATCGTCCTCGATCTTGACGACAAGTTCGATGTCATCTTGGGCATCCCTTGGATGTCCAGGCATCAACCAACGATTGACTGGGTTAACCTGTCAATCGACTGCGGCGGTCTCACAGGATCTGATCACCCTGTGAGTAATCCGGCTGTATCTCATGATACAACCGCAGCGTCAGATAGCCTGGTGGATAGCGATGGCACCACCAGATCTAATCTGTCTAGATCAGCGGATGGTACACCCGCTGATCAGAGTCCAGAGAGACGCGAACGCGCGACGAACGAGTCGTTGCGCGTCACTAATGTGTGCAACACGGGCGCAAAGCACTCCCGTGTTGAAGTTACAACTACAACCGATGACGGTCGTGGTAGAGAGAATGCGCACGCGGTGGGAAACACCCACCGTGAAAAGAATGAAACCGTCACGGAAGCAAATGACTTTCGTGTCGAAAATAAAGAACTCACGACTAAGAACAGTCGAGAGTGCATGAACAACATGGTAGACAGTGGTCACCATGAAGAGAAGGCCTTGTGCACGAGTGATGATCACCGTGTCACCGATCGGACAAGTGCGTCTGATCTAGCAACTGTGTCCGTCGAGACGATCAACGTCCTGACGCAGACAGAGACCGGATTAGCTACCCAGTCTCTCACACTTGACAACCCTCCGAACCTAAGTTCAGAGATGATGGCTCTTCCAGCCTTGAGTTGGAAGAAGTTCGTAAAGAACTTGCGAAATGATCAGATCGAACAGATCTGCGTCATTGTCGCATCTGATGAGGTGGTGGATATTCGAGAGCGAATATCCACTTTACAATTAGAAGCCAGCGGGAACGAACTCGTTCCCAATGGAAAGAACACTGAGAACGAACTCGTTCCCAGTGATCAAACCAAAGCCCAGAGCTTTGAAGCGCAGAGTTGGGAGTCGCTTAAGGCGACTTCTCCGTACTACGAAGGTCTTTGGGAATGCGCTGACGTATTCCCAGAAGAAGTACCTTGTGAGCTTCCCAAGGAAAAGGGAACGAGACACGAAATCGATCTCGTCCCCGGCACGAAGTACTGTGTCACGCGGCAATGGCCATTGCCGCGCGATCAAGTCAAAGCCATCGATGAGTTCTTCGAAACTCGTCGTAAGGCGGGACATGTGCGGGAGTCTACCTCTCCGCACTCCAACCCCACCTTTTGTGTTAAGAAGTCCACTGGTGGGTGGAGAATCGTTCACGCTTTCAATAAGTTGAACGCAGCAACGGTACCGGCGCAAACGCCGATACCGAGAAAAGACGTCATCATCGATGGCATGAGCGGGAGCACCGTTTTCAGTGCTCTCGACTTAAGGGATGGTTTCTACCAAATCCTTATGCGTGAGAAAGATATTCCTCTCACGGCTGTAAGCACCCCAAGCGGTATGCTTTGGGAGTGGCTTGTGATGCCACAGGGGCTTCGAAATGCCCCTGCTACCTTCAACAGATGCGTCACACATCTATTGCGCCCGGTGCGAGAGTTCGCGCCGAGTTATTTTGATGATGTGTTCATCCATAGCAAGGCTGAACATGGCAAAACTGATGTAGATATTCATAAAGAACATCTACGTCAGGTGTTAGAGCTTGTGCGCAAGCACAAGCTCTATGCGAACTTAAAGAAGTGCACCTTTGGTGCACCTGAGATACCCGTTCTTGGCTGCTTTGTAGGCAAGAATGGGGTACGCCCCGATCCAGAAAAGATCAGGGTGATCGTTGAATGGCTTCCGCCAACTAACGTCAAGGAACTTCGAAAGTTCCTCGGACTGGCGACATACTTGCACAAATATTCGTGCAACTATGCCGGTCTGATCCGACCTCTTTCTCAATTATTGAAGAAAGATATCGAATGGCGCTGGAATACCCAGTGCCAAGATGCGTTTGATGCAGTCAAGCGTAGCTTGACTGAAGCTCCCGTTTTGGCAATCGCCGACAACGAGCGACCGTTTCACGTCGTTTGCCACGCGAGCGATTTCGCCATCGGCTGCGCCTTGATGCAGCGTGATCACGATGATCGTGATCGCGTGATTTATTACCAATCGCGTCAGCTGCGCCCAGCCGAGCGCAACTATCCGGTGCATGACAAGGAACTCCTTGCCATGAAGTATGCACTGGCGAAGTTTAGGATCTATCTCTTAGGAGATAGACCCTTCGTGGTTTACACGGACCATGCGTCGCTACGCACGGCCGTGAATTCGCCGCACATCTCTCAAAGAATGGCACGTTGGCTGTCATTCTTTGCAGAATACAACTTCACGGTTGAGTATAAACCGGGAAAGCTGAACGTGGTAGCGGATGCGCTATCACGACGCCCCGATTACGAGACGAAACCGTCCGTAATCGAAGCAACCAGTGCAAACGCAATACGTTGCACCGATCTGTCGTCGCCGCTTGTGCGACAAATACGTCAAGCGTACGAGACAGACGAGGAAACTCGCCTACTGATCGATTACTTGAGTGATCAATCAGATCGGAAGCGCAAGGAACTTCCAGAGTTCCTTCGCGCATGCGTGCATCGTTATCAATTGCACGATGGTCTGTTGCTTTACAGCACAGACCAAGATGATGTTAACCGCATTGTCGTTCCAAACGACGATGATCTCAAACATCAAATTTTGTTTGAGTACCATGATGCACCGATCTCGGGGCATCAAGGCCGAGAGAAGACGTATGCTTCTCTCGCACGCGATTTCTACTGGCGTAACCAATACAAATGGGTACGTAAGTACGTCCGCGCCTGCGAGATATGCCAGCGCGTCAAGCCCGCACAGTCCGCGCAGGCTCCCCTCCAATCTCTGCCGGTTCCGACAGAGTGTTGGAAGTCCATTTCTATGGATTTTATCTTTGGTCTTCCGGCTGATCACAGTCGGAAAACAGGCATTGTGGTCTTTGTAGACCGTTTCAGTAAGATGGTTCATCTTGCTGCAGTGTCAGCGAATGTCACCGCTGCGCAAACGGCGCGGATATTCGTTGAAACGGTATTCCGTTTACACGGAATGCCGGAAAACATAGTCTCGGATCGTGATCCAAGATTTACAGGGCGTTTCTGGCAAGAAACGTTCTCGTTATTGGGCACGCAGTTGAAGATGTCAACCGCGGACCATCCGGAAACGGATGGGCAGACTGAGCGCGTTAACCGCGTTCTCGGCGACATGCTGCGTTCTTATGCGCATGCCTTCGAGCAGTGGAGTGATTACTTACCACTCACTGAGTTTGCTATAAACAACTCGGTGCATGCTTCTACCAAGCACACACCGTTTTACGTGAATGGCTTACGGCATCCACGAACCCCGGCTTTACTTGGCGGTACGCCAAATCTAAGTGGGGGAGGGACCCGCTCAAATTCAAAGCGAGTCAATACACAAGCTGCAGCTGCAACTTGTGAAGAGACTGATGAGTCTTCTACTGTTACTACAGAAGAAACTCAAGCAGTTTCGGAAACCGAAACCGCTTATGCGGAATATGTGTCGGCAGCAATGGCTGCTGACACTGAAAACAACCCATCCACTGCCAACAAAGCAGTAGATGAATTCGTATTACAACGTCAAGCTGTAATACGCTATGTGAAAGACGCGCTTGCTTCCGCTTTTGATAAGCAGTAGCAGAATGCAGACAAAAATGGACGGAAGAACACAAATTCTTTTGAAAAAGGTGAATTAGTTATGTTATCTACAACTAATCTACCTACGCATGCAATAAGCAACTTCCCTACACGGAAGTTGCTTCCTAAATTCATTGGGCCCTTTAAGGTCCAAGGTGTTAAAGGGAATGCCTATACCTTAGACATTCCCGCGGCCATGCGCCTCCACCCAACGTTTTACGTTGGGAGACTCAAACCATACCGATCGTCTACGGACGAGTCGCATCACCACGGCGAATGCCGTGCTTCTTCAAGTCTCCCAAAAGAGACTTGTAGTCGGCCTCCAACCGCTGGTGGGAAGCCTGGGGAGCTTGGAGAGTTTCCACCTCCGACTTTAGACGATCAACGTCAAGCATCAGAAAATCACTCTTCTTCTGCATCACAACTTGCGCATCGAGAATCTCACGAATCTCGTCCCGATGATAACGATACGTTTTCATCGAGTGGCACATGTCCTCCCTCAAAGCGTCACAGCGCTTCTCAAGGATGCGGAGCTGATAACCATGCGCCGCAACAACAACGCCGAGGGAATTATCAACCCCCGCCGCCCCTGATTGACAGTCAGGGAACAAGCGCTACATTCTCGAGCGCTTGCTTTCGAAGCGCTCGGTTCCCTATAAGAAGGGGCAGCGTACCGAGTACTTGGTGCGTTGGCTGGGATATTCCCAAGAGTTTGACTCTTGGGAACCGATCGAGGTGTTGAGGGCGGATGCCCCTGACCTCCTGCGTGAGTTCGAGAAGGATACTTCTCCTCGAACTCAAAAGAAGCGTCAACACTAAGTGTTGATGAGGGCGGCACGCCCACGTTAGGTGCTGATGCCTGCGAAGCTTCCGATGCCTTAAGAGCATCGACATAGCACTTAACTTCAGCGGGTACTGAGAAACCTCGGTACCCTCTAAGCTCCTTTTCGGTCAGACGAGGAGCTCCAGGGGGACAACACGGGCACTTCATGCTCGAAGGAACCCCACAAGAGAAACCCTCTTTGATACAAGTGAAATGGATATACTCCATTTTACCTGAGATCGAGTACTTTAAGAAGCGCTCGCGGTTTGCGTGAACCTTCTTCACGTACCTATCGGGATCTTTGTTGTAATTCTCAACAAAGGCATTCCAACTCTGAGTAAGGGCGTCCTTGGCGTCCTTATTATTTTGCGACCCTTTCCGGTTCGTGTAGTGACGAGCTTGGAAGAAAAGGTCGATGAAGTACCGACGTCTATCGTCAGTACTACGATCGAAATGACGGTTGCGAAGGTCCTCGCAATCGTCAAGCGCATTAATGTCAAACAGTGGATATTGACAATCACGTTTGACATGCCCACCACTATCATAGGCAAGAGTCCATGCGGGGGTCCAAAACCCCACTTCGTACGGAACATAACGTTCCACACGACACAGTGAATCGGAAGCAGTGTAGGCCGCTTCCGCACGATGTTTCTTGGCGGGTGGGGCACCACCTGTCACCTCAAAGTCGTCTTCGCTACGACCTGGCGAATGACGAGGTCCAGGAGGAGCCCTACGTTCCTCATGCCACCGCCTCATCGAATTGTCGCTGTCGTAATCGACGGCGTCAGAAGCCACTTCGCCATCACTTAACGGCGAAGCGGTCCTGGTGGTCTTAACCCCACTAGAGTTGTTGACAGGGACATTATCGTCCTCGCCCTCATGCTCGGAGTCGGATGACTCTCCGAAGAGGTCGTTAAACTTCTTCTTTGACACCCGCCTTGCGGCAGGTGGAGACGCGGAAGACGCTGCATTCGCGACGTCTCCCCGCCCTCGCTTAGACACTGCTTCCACAGCGTCTGCAACGAGAGACAAGCGATCTTTTGAATTTGCCTTGCGCCTCGACACTACGTTCGAAGCGTCGGCATTCGACGACACCTCCGCATGCGATGCAGAGGTGATGTCTGTTTTCGAAGTATCAGCAGTGCTCGTAAGAGCGCCGCTGCGTTTGCTGACCATTAGATTACTTTTGGTCAAGATGAGTTATAACTGAATCGTTATGACCAACAAGTGCCACCACTCGATTGGCCAATATTACGATATATTATTGGCCAACCAGCTTGAGTGGGGGTGATGTAATGGGGTACCATTACATAAGTGATATTTGAAT
>MIQA02019354.1:0-10358 GCA_001887855.2 Sclerospora graminicola
TGTAAGCACCCCAAGCGGTATGCTTTGGGAGTGGCTTGTGATGCCACAGGGGCTTCGAAATGCCCCTGCTACCTTCAACAGATGCGTTACACATCTATTGCGCCCGGTGCGAGAATTCGCGCCGAGCTACGTTGATGATGTGTTCATCCATAGCAAGGCTGAACATGGCAAAACTGATGTAGACACTCATAAAGAACATCTACGTTAGGGGTTAGAGCTTATGCGCAAGCACAAGCTCTATACGAACTTAAAGAAGTGCACCTTTGGTGCACCTGAGATACCCGTTCTTGGCTGCTTTGTAGGCAAGAATGGATGACGCACTGATCCAGAAAAGATCAGGGTGATCGTTGAATGGCCTCCGCCAAATAACGTTAAGGAACTTCGAAAGTTCCTCGGGCTGGCGACATATTTGCACAAATATTCGTGCAACTATGCCGGTCTGATCCGACCTCTTTCTCAATTATTAAAGAAAGATGTCGAATGGCACTGGAATACCCAGTGCCAAGATGCGTTTGATGCAGTCCTGCGTAGCTTGACTGAGGCTCCCGTCTTGGCAATCGCCGATAACGAGCGACCGTTCCACGTCGTTTGCGACGCGAGCGATTTCGCCATCGGCTGCGCCCTGATGCAGCGTGATCACGATGATCGTGATCGCGTGATTTATTAACAATCGCGTCAGCTGCGCCCAGCCGAGCGCAACTATCCGGTGCATGACAAGGAACGCCTTGCCATGAAGTATGCACTGGCGAAGTTTCGGATCTATCTCTTAGGAGATAGACCCTTTGTGGTTTACACGGACCATGCGTCGCTACGTGCGGCCGTGAATTCACCGCACATCTCTCAAAGAATGGCACGTTGGCTGTCATTCTTTGCGGAATACAACTTCACGGTTGAGTATAAACCGGGAAAGCTGAACGTGGTAGCGGATGCACTATCACGACGCCCCGATTACGAGACGAAACCGTCCGTAATCGAGGCAACCAGTGCAAACGCAATACGTTGCACTGCTCTGTCGTCGCCACTTGTGCGACAAATACGTCAAGCGTACGAAACGGACGAGGAAACTCGCCTACTGATCGATTACTTAAGTGATCAATCTGATCGGAAGCGCAAGGAACTTCCAGATTTCCTTCGCGCATGCGTGCATCGTTCTCAATTGCACGATGGTCTGTTGCTTTACAGCACAGACCAAGATGATGTTAACCGCATTGTCGTTCCAAACGACGATGATCTCAAACATCAAATTTTGTTTGAGTACCATGATGCACCGATTTCGGGACATCAGGGTCGAGAGAAGACGTATGCTTCTCTCGCACGCGATTTCTACTGGCGTAACCAATATAAATGGGTACGTAAGTACGTCCGCGCTAGCGAGATATGCCAGCGCGTCAAGCCCGCACACTCCGCGCAGGCTCCCCTCCAATCTCTGCCAGTTCCGACAGAGTGTTGGAAGTCCATTTCTATGGATTTCATCTTTGGTCTTCCGGCTGATCACAGTCGAAAAACAGGCATTGTGGTCTTTGTAGACCGTTTCAGTAAGATGGTTCATCTTGCTGCAGTGTCAGCGAATGTCACCGCTGCGCAAACGGCGCGGATATTCGTTGACACGGTATTCCGTTTACACGGAATGCCGGAAAACATAGTCTCGGATCGTGATCCAAGATTTACAGGGCGTTTCTGGCAAGAAACGTTCTCGTTATTGGGCACGCAGTTGAAGATGTCAACCGCGGACCATCCGGAAACGGATGGGCCGACTGAGCGCGTTAACCGCGTTCTCGGCGACATGCTGCGTTCTTATGCGCATGCCTTCGAGCAGTGGAGTGATTATTTACCACTCACTGAGTTTGCTATAAACAACTCGGTGCATGCTTCTACCAAGCACACACCGTTTTACGTGAATGCCTTACGGCATCCACGAACCCCGGCTTTACTTGGCGGTACGCCAAATTTAAGTGGGGGAGGGACCCGCTCAAATTCAAAGCGAGTCGATACACAAGCTGCAGCTGCAACTTGTGAAGAAACTGATGAGTCTTCTACTGTTACCACAGAAGAAACCCAAGCAGTTTCGGAAACCGAAACAGCTTATGCGGAATATGTGTCGGCAGCAATGGCTGCAGACAATGAAAACAATCCATCTACTGCCAACAAAGCAGTAGATGAATTCGTATTACAACGTCAAGCTGTAGTACGCTATGCGAAAGACGCGCTTGCTTCCGCTTTTGATAAGCAGAAGCAGAATGCAGATAAAAATGGACGAAGAACACAAATTCTTTTGAAAAAGGTGAATTAGTTATGTTATCTACAACTAATCTACCTACACATGCAATAAGCAACTTCCCTACACGGAAGTTGCTCCCTAAATTCATTGGGCCCTTTAAGGTCCAAGGTGTTAAAGGGAATGCCTATACCTTAGACATTCCCGCGGCCATGCGCCTCCACCCAACGTTTTACGTTGGGAGACTCAAACCATACCGATCGTCTACGGACGAGTCGCATCACCACGGCGAATGCCGTGCTTCTTCAAGTCTCCCAAGAGAGACTTGTAGTCGGCCTCCAACCGCTGGTGGGAAGCCTGGAGAGCCTGGAGAGTTTCCACCTCCGACTTTAGACGATCAACGTCAAGCATCAGAAGATCACTCTTCTTCTGCATCACAACTTGCGCATCGAGAATCTCACGAATCTCGTCCCGATGATAACGATACGTTTTCATCGAGTGGCACATGTCCTCGCTCAAAGCGTTACAGTGCTTCTCAAGGTTGCGGAGCTGATGACCATGCGCCGCAACAACAGCGCCGAGGGAATTATCAACCCCCGCCGCCCCTGATTGACAGTCAGGGGAACAAGCGCTACATTCTCGAGCGCTTGTTTTCGAAGCGCTCGGTTCCCTATCAGAAGGGGCAGCGTACTGAGTACTTGGTGCGTCGGCTGGGATATTCCCAAGAGTTTGACTCTTGGGAACCGATCCAGGTGTTGGGGGCGGATGCCCCTGACCTCCTGCGTGAGTTCGAGAAGGATACTTCTCCTCGAACTCAAAAGAAGCGTCAACACTAAGTGTTGATGAGGGCGGCACGCCCACACTAGGTGCTGATGCCTGCGAAGCAGCTTCCGATGCCTTAAGAGCATCGACATAGCACTTAACTTCAGCGGGTATTGAGAAACCTCGGTACCCTCTAAGCTCCTTTTCGGTCAGACGAGGAGCTCCAGGGGGACAACACGGGCTTTTCATGCTCGAAGGAACCCCACAAGAGAAACTTTCTTTAATACAAGTGAAATGGATGTACTCCATTTTACCTGAGATCGAGTACTTTAAGAAGCGCTCGCGGTTTGCGTGAACCTTCTTCACATACCTATCGGGATCTTTGTTGAAATTTTCAACAAAGGCATTCCAACTCTGAGTAAGGGCGTCTTTGTCGTCCTTATTCTTTTGCGACCCTTTCCGGTTCGTGTAGTGACGAGCCTGGTAGAAGAGGTCGATGAAGTACCGACGTCTATTGTCAGTACTACGATCGAAATGACGGTTGCGTAGGTCCTCGCAATCGTCAAGGGCATTAATGTCAAAAAGTGGGTATTGACAATCACGTTTTACATGCCCACCACTATCATAGGCAAGAGCCCATGCGGGGGTCCAAAACCCCACTTCGTACGGAACATAACGTTCCACACGACACAGTGAATCGGAAGCAGTATAGGCCGCTTCCGCACGATGTTTCTTGGCGGGTGGGGCACCACCTACCGCCTCGAAGTCGTCTTCGCTACGACCTGGCGAATGACGAGGTCCAGGAGGAGCCCTACGTTCCTCATACCACCGCCTCATCGAATTGTCGCTGTCGTAATCGACGGCGTCAGAAGCCACTTCGCCATCACTTAACGGCGAAGCGGTCCTGGTGGTCTTAACCCCACTAGAGTTGTTGACGGGGACGGCATCGTCCTCGCCCTCATGCTCGGAGTCGGATGACTCTCCGAAGAGGTCGTTAAACTTCTTCTTTGACACCCGCCTTGCGGCAGGTGGAGACGCGGAAGACGCTGCATTCGCGACGTCTCCCCGCCCTCGCTTAGACACTGCTTCCACAGCGTCTGCCACGAGAGACAAGCGATCTTGTGAAGTTGCCTTGCGCCTCGACGCTACGTTCGAAGCGTCGGCATTCGACGACACCTCCGCACGCGATGCAGAGGTGATGTCTGTTTTCGAAGTATCGGCAGTGCCCGTAAGAGCGCCGCTGCGTTTGCTGACCATTAGATTACTTTTGGTCAAGATGAGTTATAACTGAATATCGTTATGACCAACAAGTGCCACCACTCGATTGGCCAATATTACAATATATTATTGGCCAACCAGCTTGAGTGGGGGGTGATGTAATGGGGTACCATTACATAAGTGATATTTGAATAGAAATATCACAGTTCAATTTCAGTCGTAATACCTGAAATTGTGAACATTGGATTATAAGTTGTCATAATCCACCTTTGAGAACAGATTCTGATATAATTGAATCTGACAAGTCATCTAATGATAAAAATATCATTAGATCAGTTTTATACTACATGTTACTATGATTAGTCTAGGTCTAATTATACTAGTTAGCTCTTAACCAACCATAAATATATTCACTCTTAAACTTACCTTCTAGCACTCACGTCCCTAAGTGTATATATATTAATATATATATACTTAATCGATAGTTAATTAATACATTAATTATTTTCCTATCTGAGTTTATTTAAAGTAAACTAAGGAGGACCAAATTACATTTGGTCCAACACAATTTGCACGCTTCCTCATTGCAACTTACAGTGTAAGCCGCGTAACAGCAACCCTGTTACAGGAGTATCTCAGACTGTGCTAAGGCAATTCGTGACAGCAAATAGTGAATAAGACTAAATAGACTGTACTTTTAAAAAAAATACTTCAACAAAGTATGCTGTGGACACTGAATGAGAATACTACACCATTGCCCGTTCAAAGTGAAAGGGTTTTTATTCAAAGCGGGTATAAATAGAAATATTTAACAATAAGCACAAAACCTTTGCAATCAAGTGGGACAAAATAATAAATATACATATTTACCACGTTCTCCTTTTGCTATGTTTGTCGTCCACAAGACATCGCGACCGAGAAGCGTGTTCTCGACACATATGCTCAGGGTGCCGACTGGAAGATGGTAGCCCAGTTCAAAAAGACGGCGTTGCGTGACAAAATATACAAGGTGACAACTGGGAATAGGCCCACCGTTACACCTTCTGTTCCGGACTTTTGCTTTTTAAACATGATACATGCAGAATTATTGCAACTAACGTCATCCGAAGTAGCTGCTGCTACATCTTGATGTGACATCTTTTGTTTTACCCAATGGGCAACATCGCTGCTCCTGTGGAATTTACGAAGAAAATCTCGCAAGCACAGTACTTTGTCATACACGTACTGTGATTGTAGCGCACTGAATCACTGATGAATTGGCCGCGTGTTTGGGAATAGCTCGGTAGGAGCGCCGTATTTATAAGGTCAAATAAATTCACTGAAAGCAAAAATATATACAATTCGTCAGTGATTGATATTTTTGGAGATATAGCTGGGATTGACGTACGCATCGTATAGACATGATTTATTTGCGGTACAAATGTAACAATTTTTAAGTCACGCTGCAAATGCTTGAGACTGAACGTAAGACTACGCGGTACTACGAAAATGCTTCCATGAGACTCACGACAATCTGAAAGGGCTAAGAAGACAGGATATTCTTTTTTGAGGTAGTTTAGATGGTATCTTTGTACTGTTAGATCTACACGAGAAGAAGATGTTGCGCAATAGCTGAATACTCTTTTTTTCTTTCTCCTTTTATTGCAGTGACCATGATACCACCAGTACTGTAGTTTCCCAGTTACCTCTCTTAACCAGCGAAACAAAATAATTTCTTCAACCTTTCACAGTGACCACTTCCAAGGACACAGAATTTCGTATCGACGTCTAGTGTCTTCTTCTGTCATCGCGTATAAAAATTGCCGAGCAGTAGTAGATGAATAGGCCTCCCAACTAGTGATGACTTTAATATGAGGTTCTACGAGAAACAAAGCACGTCTACATATTATTACAGCATGCAAGTCCTGTAACAGTACAGCGCATAATGAGGATTATATGTAAGGCCGCACCGATAGCGTAGCTCTTACAGAAGTCCCAACAACGCCTCACAAAAAATCACTTCATCATAGCTGCAACAGGCTCCTTTCAGCTTTTCGATACTGTAAAAGTCTAAACAGATACGCTGCCTTCACTATACAGACAATCCTCTCAAATTGTTAGGTTGTGAAAACTTCATACCCCTTCGAAACAAATTGTTCGTGGACAACATGCATATGATAGCTGATAACGATTTGTCAAGATTACAAAATCCAGGTTTGTCCTGTTGCCTTTCGTTGAGTATCAACCCACCCACAGATTCATATCTTAGTTTGAGAAGGCCATCTCGGCTATTATTACGACTGTGAATGATTTACTCAGGTCCACGATAAGTACCTTGCCGTCTGTTCAATCGCACGCGCTCATCAACCTCCTGTCGGCAATTTCCAATTAACTCAAATTCCGAGCGTGAGTTAGACAACGCGTGCAGATGACAACAGAGCATTGTTCGAGTGTTTTAGGTCCTAGACCTGGAAAGCTCAACTTTTTCTTTATGAAGCACGTCAAGTATATCAGGGGCTTACCATATACGACAACAGGATCGTCGCGAAAAAAGTGGCGATCAAACTCCACAATCAAGAAGCGTTTTGGTACAAATCGTGTGTGGCCGTGCTGGTCCCGCCTTAGTCTCATTAGGCTTAGGTTGAGCAAGAATCTACGACAACTTTTTGTTGTGAGCACATGAGCATATTTTAAGCTGTACGTCAGACTACTCGCTGCAGATAATAGAGCAACACTCTCATGGATCGATCCATTTGGCTCAAGTTTGTTTTCATGTAAACATAGAGAGTATCTGTCAAAACAAGTAATAAGCCGATATTTGACCACGCACAACTCGTTTTCCTTGAAGAGGACCAAAATTTTACCAAGATCAACTGAGCGCATCAACTGATAAGCCACGAGATCGCGTTTATACAAATCTCTCGCGCTACATTCGTCTTTCCGTGCTGCCAGAGCTCCATGGCACTTCACATCGATGCTCCCATTTAACGCCAAAGAAACCTTTTCATTGACGATAGATGCCCCAACAAAGTCTGCATAACAGGAATCTTCCGCACTCTTGGTAATGCAACTATGAAGAAATTTCATCTGAGTCGACAGTAACGTCGGGTGCATGCGCAACCACTCTGCATACCGCGAAACTATCAAACAGGACGTGTAGAATATTGCAGGATGCTCATCAAACTGCTCTAGATGATGAAAGATAAGCGTAATCGGCACGTCCAATGACGCTACCGTAGTCTCACTTTTTTCCACCTCGCGCGCAATAGACCGGAAGCAGTACAGCCGTGCCTCCACCGCCTCCCAAGGTCTCGCTTTCAGTGGCGTCAGAAAGATCTGGTTTAATTCATTTACGCAGTGCTGAAGCACTGCCTCGACACCAAGCAGCTGATAGCAATCACGCAAGTATATCACCAAGTTCCTGTCGAAGTGCTTTTAAGTCATGTTGCTTATCGGCAGGTAGAGCTGTAAACCCTTCCCGGAATTGCAACTTTGCATACAGAGCCCTGCCAGCCTTTCTAATCGTGGTTTAAAGTCTGTCCGAAGCGAAGACTCACATTTCTAGAGCTCCGCCAACAGTTCAAACCAAAACGGAATCGTCACGTCACGTCACAGCAGCTCATGCAGTCCAGCAGCAAGTCTACCAAAGCTGCATCGTGCCTTCCAAGCTCCATGTTGTTGCAGCAGTTGCTCCAAATACGACTCCCTTCTCCTTTGTTTACAATGTGCGACTTGTGGTACTATAAACGGTAAAAATTGATGTCTGCATACATTTCTATAACTTCATAAATATATAATATAATGATTGGTTTTGGACCTAACAATTTGAGAGGATTGTCTGTATGCCAAACTCCTTCGAATGACGCAAAAAATCTCAACCTTCGAATGTATATATTGCGTCTGGCCCACATCGATATTTACGCTGACTATGTGTTGCGTATTTGAGTTCGATGTTGCGATGTGGCGCCTGATGGTGCTGGTGACGCTGGTGTTGCGGAAGATGGTGCACTAAGCATATCGCCCTGAATGTGGGCATGTTGGAATAGGTAGAAAGGCGACTACCCGTTGGGGATCGGGACATACAGACTAAAGGTAAGGATGTGAGTTTATATAGCCTAACCAAATATATATAGGGTGTGCGGCATAAGTGAGCATGAGAAGTGGTAGGGAGTAGCGCGGGCGGCAGTAGTTCCCATATAACCGAGCAGGGCTTGTAGCTCCGCTTAAAATTTTCCTCGCTATATTCTCACAGCCGACTAATAAGGAAGACAGCCCGGGACCATTCTGGTCCCGGGCTGTTCCCTTCATTAATTGTCTAATTAACCCCCATTAAGTACTAAAGATGGGTACCCTAAGTGGTACACCCGATCCTACTTTAGGTCGATTCCGACTGGTTATGAGCCCAACAGAGGCCGGTTCAAGGTGTAGATTTAAAGACGACCGTCCGATCGAACCGGGATCTGATCGCAGGGTCGCAGAAGCGAATACGCCGTTTGATATTGTAGTTTTCTCCCGACACCCCCGAAAAGAAAAAGAAGCAATCCAAAAATTACCCAGCAGAGAAACCTGCCGAGATGGCACAAAAAAGACACCTCGTGTTTACCAAGAAGAAAAGATGAACACAACTAGCAAGAAATGGACACGGCGCGCCTGACACGTCAATGAGAATGTATATAAGCATGGCACAAAAATACCCTTCATGGAGAAGGATTTAAAGTAAACAAGGTAAAACTTAGAGCAAAACTGAATACAGCAGGGCTGCTGTGGTACGGAGCGTTATAATTACGATTGTCCACCTGGAATTCAAGTTAATTGGGGCTACCGTCACACGCAATGAAAGCTAGGCAAGGCTAACTGCAGAAGACAGGATAGATTATGGATGAAGATATGTTGGCATATAATGGTGGAAAAACAATGAGGGTGCCCTGGAGGCTGCGTGGTAGACGCGGCGGTAGAGGCGGATGCGGTTACAGATGCATGGGTCGCGGCGACGACCAAAACGGACAAAATGGATGGCGTTCCAATTACTCCGGGGGCGCAAGGATACATGATGAAAAAACCGATTCCAGTCCTTAGGGTGCAGACTAGCACTAAGGGACCATGACTTTCCCCAGACATCATCGGATGAATGGAAGTCAAGCGAATGTTTACAGCTTACGAGATGCCTTTCTCGAAATATTCACCGTGGAAGGCAAGGACCTTACCATTATGAATGGCACGATCTCTACGGTGACACAGATGGCTACAATGTTACTCTGCATGCAGAACGAGTTCATAGTCAAGATAAAGAAGCTCAATCTAGTAGACGTATGGTATGTACCCGGAGTGCCTACTAACATTATCGCATTCAATTAGTTCCACTCACACAAGACAAGGTAACACTTAATGGTGAGCAGAAGTCAGTGGCACACGCTACAAAAAAAAACATAAATATCAAGTTCAACATAATCAATGGATATACAGGCTTTGAACACACGTTTAAACTATCTTCGCGCAATATAGTGTTACGGCAATAACGGTATGTGAGACTTTTACAGGCAAATGACGTAATGGTTCCACAATCACTCAAGGAAGCTGTGAAGAATCTACGATTTGCAGAATACTGGCATGCAGCTATGGATGAAGAGATGGATTCTCTTTGTCGCCATGGTGTGGGGGTCGTTGTGCCACGTACAGAAACGAAATACAAGATCGCACTTTTAAAACCGCTGGGTCTATGTGATCAAGAAGCATGAACATGGTTACGTAAAGCGATTTATGGCGCGATTGGCTGTGTATGGATACAAGCAGATCTATGGTATAAGCAATGTCGAAGCCTATCTCCCGTTATCCGGTTTGAAACAATCCGTGTGGCTATACATATCGCGGTACAACGTGGTTGATTTGATTACAATGTGATGTGAAGACTCTTATGGAACAGCCGGTAGGCTATAAAAATGATTGTTAGAACCATGTATACAAGTTGAACAAGTCCCATTCGTGGATAGTGACAGGCACCGCATGTGGGAACCATAAATTGCATGAACACCTAGTGGAAATTGGATTCAAGCAAATCGAGGGCACTATGCCCGATACCAGGACGGTAAGATATCAATGTTGCTTACAACTTATGTCGACAACTACTGTTGATGGTCCACAGGATGCGTGTGAAGAATTAAGAAGTATCCTTCAAGCGACATTTGAA